>JAHZMZ010000094.1:0-14156 GCA_027743805.1 Lepidocyrtoides sp. E14
TTTTTTTTTATGATAACTGTATCGAAAGTCTATGCTGCTTTCTCTTCCCACTTTTACTGCTGCTGTGCGTGTGTAGAAATCCTCTTTCTCTTCAGTAGATCAGGTCCATTCCAGTAGTAGGCTTCTGCCCATCATGGTGTGGCAGAAGAAAACAAGGGCAAGTATAATATAATAATAATGATATGACTGAACTACATACTAACTATTAGAACAAAAACATTCATGCCAAAGTTTAAAGTGGAAAGAGGGAGCGTAAAACAGCAAAGAGAATTAACGAGATAACTAATTCCTCTTCGCTTCCCTACCGTTACATTCTGCCGTTTTGGTCGTATGTCAGAGAAAATACGTGAGATCCAAAAGAGAAAAGGTGAAGTCTAACGGGAGAAAAAGTATTGTATCTTACATTGGATTACAAAAGTGTAATTACTTACACAAGGATGTTTACAAAATTTAATTTCTAGTTGTGTGGAGTATAAAAAGGAAGCTTGAGGGACAATCTGCAAAATAAAGTATCAAAATCGCCGGAAAACACTACAAGAGTAGGGAGAACGAAGTGTGTAGTAATAATAGGGTAGTAATAGAGTAAAATTAGATGTCCCTAGTATAAAAAAAACAATTCGATGGCGTGTGTGGCAGGGAAATAGGGAAACAGTTACGCTGAAAAAAGTCAATTTTCAATTTTTTTTTTCAAGTGGTTATCTTTCTTACATTTATTTATTGAAACATAAGGACGCACCTGGAGGAGTCGACTGTATAAATGTATCAGTGCTTGGACAATAATTGATTTTGCCGGGGAGAAAGCAACGTTGAGCTGAGAATGCAGTAGTGATTTAGATCTTACTGCTGCAAAGATTGAAACTGTTTATGCTGTTGTAGTTCTTCTTTGTGCAAACGGTTGCAGTTCGGTTTGAAGCGGTTAAGACATAAACCTTCTTTGTCAGTTTGTTGTACACGACGCTTCCAAACTGGTTTCCAAAAGTGTCTCTTTTAAATTTCCCTTTACTTGTTTGTAAAACTCATTGTTTCAGAGACTGCAAAAATGTATTTGTATTGCAGTTAGTAAAATGATTGAATAGGTAGTAGTAGCTCTACACAAGTTTTTGGTGCTCATCTAGTAGCCACTGCCCTTTTAGATCTTTCTCCTTCCATTTTCCATAGTTGTTCATTTCTTTCACTTAAGTAATATACCTTCATCTCTTTTAAAAGTGATCATATTACGATAAATATATTTTAGAGAAATCATCCAAAGGAAGTGAGTGAAAGTTTTCATGTGAGAAAAAATTTCTTACTCAAACATAATCGTCAATATCATCATAAGTTCTTCAAATCGCAACAATGCAATACTTTGAGAAAATCTGGGAAATGAATCTCCTTGTCACTGCTACAGCAGCATCCGCTGTAGCAGTGATAGCAGTCTACTATGTCTTCAGTGTTGCACAGGTTTAAATGAAATTAAATTGAATGCATGAAATCAACTTCATACATACCGTATTCTATTACAAAAATGCCAATATTAAACATGCGAAATTTTGATAATTTTTTTCAGAAACCTAGAATCCATACTAGCAATAATAGAATTAGAAAATTTATACAAGACCACATGAAAACATTGGAGGACAAGTACTATCCGTCAATTTACTTCTGGGAGGGTCGACTTCAGTCTGTGATGGGCCTACGGCTAAGACTTTCTCCCACTTTTAAGCTGCCTTATCGTCGAGAAATAGTTCCATTGTCTGATGGGTAAGAAAAGAAAAGAAATTTAAAATTAAGGAAAATATGTTTTGTGTAGAATTACCAGAGTGGTTGCTCAACACAGTAGCATTATTAAAGATGCATGTATGTATTTGCGCTCGACAAATTGCAGGATAATTAATTGCTTTGCATTTTTAAAGCACGCAAGCTGTTGCTTTGTTAAATCAGATTGGAGGAACAAGAGTAAAGAGATGTTAAGAAATTAATTTTTGGGACAGCAGATTTTTGTTCTCTTACTTATTCATGAAGCGTTTCATTGGTACAACACGCTTAATTTAAAGCGACGTAACGAAAGCATACATTGGAAAAGTCATGTATATAAACTTATGATCATTATACGTCTGCCCGACCGACAAAGCACAAGGCAAAACAGTATGCTTACCTATATAGAGTAATAGCGTGTTTCCCTTGTGTAAACATTGACATTGGCTATTGGTTTGGTATACTCGTTAGTTACAGAACAACTACTTTTCTTCAGAAATGAGAAGTAAAATATGTGCATAAGCATTGTATTTTGTATTGCTAGCATGCAAACGTGTGCTTCACTGCTTTCTCCAATTAAATTGATGACGATCGGAATATTAATGACGATGACTTTTGTTTTGTTTCACATTTTGGTAATGTTTTGCTCTTTTTCCAGGGGAGAAGTCGGCATTGACTTTATGGAACCGGATGAAACGAACGTGAATGGGTATGTAAAAACTGTTTTAATTTTTCTACTTGTATTTTCATGTCATATTTTTAATGGGTAGTGGTTTATTTTTTAATGCAATTCCTTAATCCGAATGATGTTACTTTAATAGTGTTTTTATGAATGTTCCCATTCCCAACTGTCATCATGTTCATGCTTTCTATACTATAGCTATGCTATATGACATTAAAAGTTAAACATTTTCTTCCTTATTTATGTCACCCAGACCATTCCGTGTGGGCTTTTATCGATTTTGACTTATTGTTTTTCCTAAACTGCTTACAAGTGGTTTGTGCATCCATCAAATAGCCTTAAAATTGAACTGTTGCATAAAATAAGTAAGTTCACACTCATGTCATCTTAAGATGCGCCGCCACGCAAGTGCAAATACATGCGATGCACACTTTTTTTTAGAAGTGGTTGATTTGTCTACTATACAGTCATAATATCTTATCTCAATTTTTGTTACCAATTTGGTACTCAACATATTTACTGCTTTCATAATTTAAAATGCTTAATTGTTTGTTGAAAACGTTTCAGTAAATAAAAACTATTTTTTTACCTCTGTTTAAAATTTTAATTTATGCAGACCTCCACTAAAAGTCTTCCTTCTTCCTGGGCTTACAAGCTCCTCACAAACATCCTATATCAAGACGCTAGCAATGACCATTCTAAAAGCAGGATGTACCGTGATAGTTTTCAATCATCGGGGTCTTGGGGGTGTCGCAATTAAGGTGACATATTGCCTTATATATACTATGTATTGATTACTCGTATTGACGACAAGATTTAATTCAAGCATTACCTCTTCTCTCTCAATACATCGGTTAAACAAAAATAGACGCCTCGGTTGTATTCTGCTTCAAACTGCGACGATGTTTCAGAAGTGGTATCGTACTTAAAGAAGAAATATCCAGGCGAGCGAATGATTGCTATTGGAACATCCATGGGAGGGTAAGCCCATCAGCCCATATAATGTTATGTTACCAACCATGTATAATATATGCCCTCATTATTTTACTATTCCAATACGCTCCATCCAAATTTACTTTGAGGAAACCTTTTATTTTATCGCTTTAAAACATCATGTGTATTAATGAAGTTTCTATATATGTAAAAATGAAAAAAAAACAAACATTGTTTTCCCCAGTCTATCTTTAGAAGACTTGTAAATTAATGATACACAAAAGTGAAAGGGTATTATTTATTTAATAATGTTCCAAAACAGAATGGTCTTCTGTCAGTATATAATACAACATCCTGAGGAAGCAAGGGAAACTTTCATTTGTGCAATGGCAATCTCCATTTGCTGGGATGCTGTAAATGGAGTCGCAAACCTAGAGAAGCCTTTCGTTAACCATTATATCATCAACTATGGCCTCACTCAAAATCTCAAATTTCTGTCGAAAAAGTAAGCCATTGATTCAGCATTTTCCTTCACACTTTCAATGTTTCAACTTTTGGCAAATCCTGTTATTGATATCTCTTTGTGAATGATGACTCAGATACAAAGAAGTGCTAGAAGTCCGGGATTGTTGGGATTTCAATAAAATTTTAAGGAGCACAAACCTGAGAGAGTTTGACTCGTGCTTTACTGCCCCCCAGTTCGGTTTCGAAAATGCACTGGAATACTACAAGTCAGCGAATATAGTTGATGACACGGACAAATTCACCATTCCAGTTTTCGGATTTAGTGCAGCGGACGACCCCATGCAACCTATTGAGTGTAAGCAATAAACTAAAAATCAGGGGTTATTAGAAATTACATTAGCTAAGCCCCTTTTACATTTTTTTATCCAATAACCTGAGATTACATCAGCCAATAACTATTTATGCTTATGATGCTGTTCATAATTACATGTATACAGGCTTGCCATTAAAGCAATCCGAAGTTCCTGGATCTAACCTTGTAATGATAGTCACTGTACGAGGTGGACATTTAGGATTTCTCGAGGGACCGTTACCACTCCGGAAACCATTCCATTATTTGGAGCGTGTGGTGGGGGAATTCGTGTACGCTGTCCGGTTGTACGGTGAAGAGATGCGTGCTGACAAGGAAATGAATGATAATAGCAATAGCAATTCCACATGTAACCATCGGTAAACAATGTGACAATTAGATAATACAAATTACTAATAATTTATCTAGAGCTAGGTATTTACGTTTGCTAGAGAAAATAATGTAATGTGTACGCTCTTGCCGCTCTGGCTAGTGGATGCAGGTTTATGTAATTAATACAAAAAAAATCTACTGATGAATGCAGTGCATCACCACATAAATATATACCTATTACAAAAACATACATACCTATATCGATATATAGCAGGAAACATAACCTAACTATTACCTTTAAGAACATACTCACAAACATTTTAACTTGTCATATGCATAACAAGTCCAACAAGGCAATGCCTTGAATGAATTTTTTAGTAGCTTAAGTTTCTTATAATTGATAAACTCAATCAAGCAAAGTATAATTTATATGATACCTAGTGAGCATGCAAGCAGTTAACAAGTTTGATTAGATGCAGTGCAAGGCATTACTACGTATTTAACATCCTGTCTCCTGATAAAATACAGGATTTTTGATAGAAAAGGGAGGATGAAAATGAAAGAAAAATTATCATCCACACTCACGTAATTTTTTCCCAAATAAAAAGAGACGATCCACAGGGTTTACCAAAAAAATGACAAAATCTATAGATTTTCTGCAGGGTTACGTGGTGAATTGCTAGTTGCAAAGAGTGACACGATTAAATACAATGTTTCTCTCGTTGTAAAGCTTTACAAATTGTTCCCTGTCATCTTTACTAGCGTCAACTCTCATTAAATATTGTAAAATAGAAGAAACATAATATACTGTCACACGGTCACGTTGGAATGCACGCATACAAAAGTTCTTCAATTAAAATGCTTCTGTTAGTATAAATAGATTTCAATTCAATCCCATCCCGTATGAACTCAAGAGATAAACATTAGCGTGGATCAAACAGCAAATATTTATGCAAAGACTATATCAAATATGGTTAGCCAAGCCCAACATTCTTTTTCGAAATGGATACGCATCGGATTTCCGTTGCGGTTGCAATTTTTTCCAATGAAGTATTCAATTGCATAGAAAGAGTTGTCTTACCTTATTCCGTAATGGGAGAAAATGAAGAGAGTAAAAAATTGTGGTGAAGGCTTTTACGAAAGCGATGGAGTGATGAAAGTATTTACATGCCGTGAAATACTTGAAACCAGTAGTAGTATAATAATTACTTATTAGTACAACAGTTGTCACAACTAACTCTTTCCTGATTCTATTAAATGAACGTAAACCAAGTTTAGAAAAGACTCCATAATGATGAAATATAAGAGTTTGGCAAAGAAGAAGAAGAAGCAGAGTTGAAAGTAAAAAAATGATGCATGACTCCAAATCAACGTTTTTACATACATATACATATATACGTTCATGCTTATATAACTGACGTGAACACTAGTGCATTTTCAACTATTTTTTTTATGGGAAATGCATTTTTCAACAAACAAAACGACAAAAATAGCAGCCATAAAAACACACATATATACCTTAATACAAAAAGAAGGAATAATCTATACAATATTTAATTACGATAAAATACTATTCTTAAACTACCACATAGGAATACATACATATTTATATTGAGAAAAAAAATCAATAACAATTAAGCTCCTTAATAAATCAAATTACTACAAATACAGCAATTTTTTAAAATATCAGCCAGTATCATTATTCCAAAAAAGGCAATAACTACCCTTAACCTTTGCATTTTAAGACGACTAAACTACTGAATCTTTTGTTATTTCGTACTGAAAACATTCATAAAACTATTACTTACATATATAGAGTAAGACTTTTAATTAACTGCTTAGTAAAAATATACCTATTGACAGGGAACCCAAAACCGAAATATGTAGTAACACGAAAAGAAAAAAAGGGAAAATAAAATACCTATCTACATATATGTTGGCAATAATAACTTACACGGAGAGGGATGCTCTTTTTGTCTTTTTACCATAAACCTGATTAAAAGATTCTTCTTAGTTTCAATAACGATTTTGTACGATCATATTTTGATGTTAGTTTTTTTCCATACCCTCAGTTAGCCGCAAATTTGCAACAAGAGTTTGCAGGTAGCCACAAACTATAATGTTATTATGTCAATTTATGATAAGTAGTGTGAGTTATAAATTGTGGAAATGAAAAAATAAATACGTACGTAAATATATTCATTTAATACTAAAGCCGTCAACAAATGTAATACGTATAAAATGAAAAACACTTTGATTTTCAATCCTCCTTCTTCTAGTAACTATTGAGCTCTAGGTAATGACAGTACTCCTGAAAGCTTCCCAAGTTTCTGACCTAACTATTATGTAAGTGTGCATATTTTTAAAGAAATCAATGTCTGAAAAGGCCAGTACATATAGACAGGATTGCGGATAAAAACTGCATTTTGTGTGTGCATAAATATCAATGCAATGTATAATTGCAACGAGTTGTTAAATGGGCTGATAAAGTCTGAAGCATTTAATTTCGTAAATTGGTGAAAGCAGTTTGCGTTTTTGTTTTATCAAATGCAGATGAAAAAATAAGCATTGAAAGTAAGCTGTTTAAGTATGATATAAAGTTCACAAGACTAGTCATGAAGTATCTATTCTTGTAGACTTACATAAAATGCAAAACCGAAAAGAGCTTACTTTCAATTTCAATTTGTTATCCCCCAAAAACACGGTCACGGACAGATACGTAATAACAAGACTAGTCATGAAGTATCTATTCTTGTAGACTTACATAAAATGCAAAACCGAAAAGAGCTTACTTTCAATTTCAATTTGTTATCCCCCAAAAACACGGTCACGGACAGATACGTGATATTTACAATATTATTATTGAGCAACTTGAACCCACTTAGTAATTGCTGCTTTTCCATATCAATGATTACGCATATAATGATTAATTTTGACATGACATGATATAATGGACTGCGTAAAATAATATCCGTAAGAGCGTCCATTTCCAGTTTTCACCATCGGTTTTTAAAAGTATTGTGTACCTGATACAATGATTACGCATGTAATGATTAATTTTGACATGACATGATATAATGGACTGCGTAAAATAATATCCGTAAGAGCGTCCATTTCCAGTTTTCACCATCGGTTTTTAAAAGTATTGTGTACCTGATAACTTTGTAATGATCAGTTACACGATACAAAGGAAAACTATAATATGCATTTTTGGCATCATCAAAATGCATGTTAGTTTTTTTATTTCAATGATTTATGAATCCAAAACTCATTTTTAGTTTTCGCCACAAAATCCTAACTAGGTATAGATACATTTATATAAACATTAAATGCAACTTACAAATTTAAACAAATGACAACAAAAAATGTTAGTAAACTTTTGCATAAAATGTTTTCATTCATGGAAGCATTTTTATAAGTCACTAGTAGAAGAAGCAAACGAAGTAATCTTACTCCAAGAATTTTATGCATTAAAAATGCGTTGATATTATTAACATTTTAACAAACAGTCGTACACATGAAAATCACGTATATCATTTCCATTAGGTTCATATAAAGGCTGTTCTATTAGTAAGCAGATCTACAATATTCCAATCCACTCTAAGTACGTAAAAAAATGAAAGATATATTCAGTATAGTTTATTTAACTATTTTATGACGATTTTAATACACACAGTACTATTATTGTTAGAATTAACATCAAAATCATAGGCACTGCGTAAGTATTTACGTGCTAAGAAATCTACTTAACTGTGAAAAAAACCTATATAACCGTAAACATGGGCTGTCATTATAAAAACTGACAGTGACTCGCCAGCAGCACCAAATAGACCGAATGAAAAATTATTAAAGGCATAAATAAATTGTATATTATTCCGTTAAGAATTACAAGTTTAAATAATTTTATGGATAGAGTTGAACTCATTGACTAATTTACTAATGAAAATACAAATTTATACATGATGAGGTAAGGTAATAAGTTTTACAGTAAACTCTTTGTAACCGTTTAACATGTGACATGCGATGTTCTTGAAATCTAACTGCTGCAATGGTTTAATTGGATAATTGGGTGTACCATTTAAGCAAATACGAGAGGGACTTTAAAAAATAAAATGTGTTACATAAAGTTACCTCCAAGTTCCCCCGTTGATTGACTAAACTAGAATGAAAGAAAGTACAGTCGATCGTGTGAAATCTAGTAAACTAAAATTTCATAAACGAAAAATATACAGATTAAAAACTTTTAGTTTATTTAATTACGCAAGCGTAAAAAGATTAGGTTACGTAAGCAAGCAATACTATGATTTCAAAAAAAATATAAATGCTTGCGACTAAATACAATATTTATGCATATATAATGGACATACTGTTGAGTATAATTAATGCAATCATCATCATCTATCAAGTATTTTATATGTATTAAAATATATTAAAGCGATTCATCGTTGGTGGCATTCTGTTGTAGTTTGGTAAATGTACAGAAACTGTTTTAAAAATAATCATTTTGAATTGTTCAAAGTAGTTACAAATTACTTGTTCTGTACTTTTTTGTTATTACCAAACACGTCTTTAAAAAGTCGTGTTGTTAACAAACTTGTTCAAAAATCGTAGTAAAATTGTGTTACATCGACTGTGATTTTAGTGCACTTAAGAGGTTTTCACAATGTTGTGTGATTGCTTATTACCCGTTATTAAACTAAAAATAGAATGCTCAAAATAAAATTCATTTCCTTTGCAATTGGTACATATACATCATAAAAATATTTTTTACAACTTTATTAAAATTACCTTTACAATTCATTAGATCATACAATGTACATAGTTTTTTACTAAACTTTTGAACCACCTTGAATTCGTCAAAGATTTGACACGACCGACTAGCGAGGCATCTTCCTTACAATAATTAATTGTTCCAGTACGTCATAAGACACTTGCGATAAACTCGTTCGATATAGTAATGCTGCATCGCAGATACGGCGACTGTAAAAAGACCTGTGTGGACAGTGACAAGAGGTTACAAAAAGTGAGTATAAAGAATGAGTTCCTTAAGTAAAGTTCTATCCAGTTGTCAATACCCGTAGAATGGATCGAGTCTTGGAGGCTCGAACATCAAACAGTATGTACCTTCTAAATAGTAGAGTCGATGAATGTTTCGAAAAGCACATTTGGAGAACCCCACCAAGGTCTTCAGCTTCCGTAAATTCGGTTTTAAGTTGTAACGGAACACAAGATACTTTAGGACGAAAAAATCGTTAGTTTCCAGTACTTCAAAAATCTACAACAAAGGGAAAGGCAAATTTTTACTGTGCGAACAATTACACCGTTGACTTTGAATAATTTACTAAATTGGAAGAAAAATTGCCCCGTTTTGCAGTCGACGGTGCAGGTTGCAATACATTGATGGGGCAAAGTAAGAAAATTGTGGGATAGTGAGGAAGATAACAGTACAGTGTGTTGCTTATTGCTTACACATTGTTCATTGTGCATTATGCAATGCATGCAATAACGAAAATAAGTCTTCATTGACCTACCCATTCGCCAAATCCAACGGCCGTATTAAACGGAGCTACTGGACGATTATTCGGTAATTTGGGTGGGGGACGAGAAGTCAAGCTACAATTACTACCAGTAGACGTTCCACTTCCTCCCGCTTTGACCTCTGCCGGTGACTCATTTTCCGTCTCAACCTCAATCTCCATAAGCGCTGGAGGGACTTTCACATATTCCTGTTCCTCGTCTCCCACCCCTTTCGACATTTTGTCTTTACCCGCTGGCGTCTGAATGATTTTAGAAATCTTTTGAGTGTAGCTCGTTACATTTCAGGACAGCCAAACCAGTTTAGTTGAAACAACAAAGTGTTTCAGGTAGAGCACAATAACGTGACAATTATTATTTAACTGCACTCAATGAACCAAGAATTCAGTAAATGTTGGCGTTGACTGACACTGCACAAAACGGCTTCCAAGAGTTCCAACGGTAAATTCCTATTCAATTTTCAATTCAGACAAGGAAAAACCAAAATAACTTTTATGTAATTTGGAAATACAAAACTGTATTCTCACAACTGCTAAATTCTTTAGTGTGGTCGTGATGGGTAAATACACTTACTTTTTAAGCTTGTACTTTGTATCTCTACTTATACTCTTCTTCTCAGTCCTCACTGACTAATTGCAGCTTGCAGCATTGCATCAGGTGCAATATGTGCACTTCTTCTATAAGAACATGCACGCATGCTCGACGAAAATGGCATGGACTATGAAATAGAAGTACGTTACGAATCAACTCCAATACGCCATACGCACGTAAAAGATAAAAAATGAACTTTGCATGCCAAAATATTCAGAAATCCTACTCTAGTTCATTCCTGGTTCTTCAACGCAATGAACGAAAATACTGCCACTGCTGGTGGTGGGTAAAGGAAAATGCCTAGAAGGTAGCAGGTAAATTAAATGCAAAGTGAAGTCATTCATTCTGTGTCAATCAGCCATGTAGGCATAGTAGTCCCACGTGTACATTTTATTTGCCATGGACGGCGGACGGGAATCCGGTAGGATCACTTTTCATTAGTGTGTATAGCTTTTTTGGTCATTGAACAGAGTTGGATAACAAAATGACCGTTTATCTTGCTTTGATTAATTGCTTCGTGGATGCTCAAAAATTGGGACTCAGCATTGTGTGCAATAATGTTAACTATGTTGACTGCATTTCCAATGAACCAATAAATGTGCGAAATGATGTTAGGTAATGCGTTGTATGAATGGCACGGGACGGTAACCAGTGTCACTAATTTGTAATTCGCATACTTCATACTTGCGAATACATTTTCGCATGTGAAAATATGCATCCATATTCCATGCCGTGTTCAACCACGAAGACTGATGGATGAAAATGTCAAAAAAGTATGAAACTTGAAAAATTAGAACCCTGACGTGCCAGGCAGGGCATAGAGATTTATTCCAGTTAAGTATAGCAATCAATATAATTTGAAAGAATTTATACAAACAAACTGAGCGTTTTGAATCGTAATGATGATGTCAACAATCATTTTATTTTGCCTATATTATGTTTTGACTTGGTAGTTCTACCGATATAACAAAACAAAAGTAACCTTCAAAACTTCAAAGTCTAAATCTCTTACCGACTAATTGTAAAAAGAAATATTTCTTGTTACCAAATTAGATATTAACTTTCAGAATACAATTTTAAACTAAAGAAGTAGTGTATTATCGATTATAGTTACCTTTCCAACAAATATTAGCGATCTCCTCTGAAGGTTTACAATTCACATTATGCGATGTATTATGCAAACGGCTTTCTATACTTTAGCATCCAGTAAGTCGACAACCAATGAAGCACATGATTGGTACATGTCGCCACGAAGGAAATTTTCCACTTTTTGCCCTAAATCACTAAAGTTTCGATTTCCAACATGAATTGATCTTCGAATATGAGGAAGCTGGACAAATGTGGCATAGTACTCAGACTCTGGGGGTTCCCTGTCAGATAAAATGTTGAAGTAGTTGTCTAGTCCCGTACAATTTTTGTAGTAAGAGGGATGTCCTATCAAGTCACCATCCAACAGTTCATCAATAACCTATTACAAAAAGCATTTGAATTTTAATCATGCTCATCTTTCCTTCACTGTGCGCTGAAGCACTTTGAATTTTTTTTGCCTTGAAAATCAAAGAAAATGCACCAAAAATGCATCCGCAAATTTTCCGTTCAAAATAAATTGCTTTGCTTTATCCTCTTCCGTTTGAAAATGGGCCTTCTGCTTCGCATCAATTAAGCCAACGTTGTGCAAGTACTCTCCGTAGTTGAGCATATTTACAGGATCTGTAAATCCATCTCCAATCGCTATTCCCTTCAAGTTGACTCGTAATGCGGGGCTGCCTTGATTTTCAGTATGGATTTTGTGAGCTATCGCTGGAACATACTTTCCTGATTTCATTTTATAATGAGAAAATCAGCATGTGTTGAATGTATGCATACATGGTTTGTGCCACCGACAAATCAAATATTTTTTTATGAAATGCTCTAGTGTCTTTGTCTACCAGCATAAGACTCTCCAGAGATGAAGAAATCCCTTGCAACCAAATCAGGGAACAATGTGAGGAATTGAGTTATGGCAGAGTACAAATCTTTAGCGACTTGGTTCTCATCTCTGGCGTACCCTTGATCGTAGTCGGTGAAGCTGAATCCTATGAAGAAATATTCAAGTGTCAACTCATTTTTTAACAGTTTTCCAGTCCAGCATTTCGTTTCATTATTAGTCCAAATCAAACGATACAATGTTGTCATTTGCACATAAAAATTTCTGACCTGTTCCCACAGGGTTATCAAAGTAGAGTAAATTGTGTGTTAAGCTCCAACTTGTCGTTCGTAGTAGTACTTCCATTCTACTATCCACAATGAAGGGTCCATTTTCAGTAAATAAACCAAACAAGGATGAACCACCGGGTCCTCCTTGCAGCCAAATAAGAACGGGTGCTTTCTCAGGGTTGAACTAATATGACATTGACATTAAATGAAATTAACACAAACTAGCTGGCTACATTAATTTATTCATCTCATTCTTTTTTAGTTTGGGCATCAATAATTATTTATTTTTAATCGTCAAAATGATTGGACGTACTGTTGCTGGAAAAAACCAAAAGAACATGTTCGAATTGTACTTTGGGTTTACTGTAAAGTAGCCACTGTAACTAACCACCTCAGTAAGATTTTGTACTCTGGATAAATTGCGACCTTCCTCAACCCGCCCACTGTTTATCAGTGGGGTGAGTATCAATGGGTCACCAACATGAAGACCACTAATATCAACGTGACGGGTCTTAGCCATGTGAGGGTAAACCCGTTTTCTTGACAGTGAGTTTATAATCAGTGGCACATTCAACAAGCATAGTAATATTAGGGCACTATCAGCCCCATTTTTGAAAAAATAGAAATTCATTCTGAAGCACAAAATTCACCTACTCCAACTTACTCGGCTTCTACAACTCAACTGACCAGTATAGAAAAATTCTTGAAAACTTCAATGAATGAACATTATGCATATGCAGGAATACAAAAATAAAAACTTGCCCAGTCCATGAGTGGTTGTAGTTGTAGTTGTAGCATGAATCATGAATTTTACTT
Source organism: Lepidocyrtoides sp. E14 (assembly GCA_027743805.1). Classification (NCBI taxonomy): domain Eukaryota; kingdom Metazoa; phylum Arthropoda; class Collembola; order Entomobryomorpha; family Entomobryidae; genus Lepidocyrtoides; species Lepidocyrtoides sp. E14. The sequence goes on from JAHZMZ010000094.1 coordinate 13,635, forward strand.
CATGATAAATTCAAGAGTTGCTAGTTGCTGGAACAGAAACTGCAAGCGACAGCGTGAGAAACTCATCGCTGTTTATATTCATACTCTTTTCCCCTGCAATGCAATTTAGACTTAGACTAGCGATATCAGATACTTTTATGTACACATGCAAGAGTATCTAAGCTAAAACGCTATATCTCGCCAACAAATTCAAAATTGTGATTTTGTGGTTTAGTTCATCACTTGCTGATTGTATTCATAATTCATATCATGTACTTTCAGTAGTAGTGATGATCATGGCTTGAAAGCAGCTTTCATAGAGGAATAAGAACTTTATTTGTCTATGGCAGCTTTAGTCAAAATCTTGTTTAGAAACAAGATGCACACATTCATTCAAGTGAAGAAATGGAATATTTTTTTAAATCAAACCACCAAACGCTGTGCATCCAGTATAAAAAGTTTACCATGTTGATGTAAGGTGTACAGTTACGTTTGGAATTTGGATACGATGTTTTTACATGACGTACAATTCACATTCACAGT
>JAHZMZ010000095.1:0-13770 GCA_027743805.1 Lepidocyrtoides sp. E14
GGAAAATAAACCGAAACGTTGGATGTAAAGTTAATTACAATTATTTCCACTCGTAGAACCCTTATTTATTTATCATTTAAACATAATCATATAATTTGGTACAACGTCAATTAAAATCAATTTTATTTATAGAAGACCCATTATTAACAGTCCTTTATAGCAATATACCTTGACGTATTGGCTGACCAGTTGGTGTCGTTGGAACCTGATCTGTTTGTATGCATAAAAAAAAATTTCCAAAAATAAATGAAAATCAACTGCTCACGTATGGAATATAGCTTAATTGCAGTTGCTCTGTCGTTTTTATGGTATAAAATTCTCATCTTTCTTCATCTCAGGGAATGCAACCTGTTGTTGTTCTTTTGGTTGGTGTGCTTGTTAATTTCTACAAAAACGAAACGATTTTTTAGGCAACTTGTTTGCTTCTGTGCGTTGTTGGCAGCTTTTTAAAAAAATGCATTGCTTATATGCAGGCGGACTACTGCCAAGCAATAAGGCTGCACGTCTAATGTGTGGTATAGAGTAAGGAGTGCAAGTTGAAGATGAAGTAGCCGCTTTGCTTGCATGAAAATGAAAAGAGTGTGTGGTTGTTGTAGCTGTAAGTGGAGAAATATTAAGAGTATGCGACCAACCACAAAAAAATAACTCACCTTACATATCTATACAGCAGGTGATAATGAATTTAATGGATAGTGCAAACTAGTCATTTTGTTGCATGATATTAGCACAAAGAGAATCATTTTATGAGAGAGAGAGAGAGAGAGAGAAAAAATATCTATGCAGTCATCATTATGTTTGATGTGAATCCCTGGAAGAAAATTGCTGACTTGGCTCCCCGAGTCTAGCGTCTTTTTTCGAGACTTGCTAGGAATGAGCTTGCTTCAAGCAAGACGAAGCTGTGTGCTTAGTAATAATAATAATGATGATGATAATGGCATTAATAATAATATAAATGTAGACGAATCAAGCTATCATAGTAGTAGCAGGTAGTATTGCAGTCGTAGTGGTCTTCATCATCATAGCACATCTCTCACATATAATAATATTAAATCGCTAACAAAACCTGCATTATCATCATCAAATCATTTCTTGCCCTGTTGTTCCACAAAAAATACAATGTAGTGTAGATGTGCATAAATGAATGTCTCCCTATTCTTTCTTTCTCTCTCTCTCTCCTTCTCATTGTTTTTTATTGTTTTTATTTTCAGGAGGATTGCCAACGATAATCGTAATGCTAAGTGTAAAGTACAAAATAAATAGCTCTAGATGCTAATAAATAAATCCACTAGATTGCTAAAGGAATCGTCATTCTGCCATCATCGTCGTCGTTAAAAGACCGTCGCTTGTTTTTTTGTCGAAACCACATTCACAGGCATATACATGTTCTGAGAAGAAGCGCATGTTATTATTATTATCAACTTTGGCCACATTCACAGGAAATTATCCTTCTGCACACAAACAGACAGAATTTTCTACTCATGTACTGTCTATAAGCGTCTGAGTAAGTACACAGGTCCAAAATATCATTACTCGACTTTCGTCAGTTTTTTTTTTTGTGGTAACATTCGTTTTTGCCTGTGCATCCTTTCAAAAATGTATGCACTTATGTGTATCATGCGGTATGCCAAGTCATCGTTTGAAGTAATATATTATTTTAGCTTTAGACATGTTTAGAAAGACAGCACAGCTCTTTCAGTTGCTTTTTTTTTGCTTTCTTTTGCTGTTCGATCAAATTGATACTTTTATTTTTACTTTACACAGCAGACACTGCACCTATAATATAGGACAAGGTTTATATTTTAATTCAATACGCAGACGTTTTCATTCTACCGCAAGTTTCTTTTACATTTTTATCTTGACTTAATCTGCTTCTTGTTCCTTACACCGTAGAAAACATTTTCGTCTGCTCAAATCTACTTCTCTTGTCTATGTATCTTTTTTACTCCAAACAAACACCATTCGCACGTTATCTTTTAATAATCCTATTCGCTTTTTCCTTTCAATTTTTATCACCTGGAAAGAGCTCTCAGTGTCAATTTAGAAATATTCACGGCGTTTGATGGCACTTATAACGATTTATATAATTATATCCATAAGACAAAAAGTATACAAGGAGGACTATTCTCTACCGACTATATTACGTGTAAGTGTCCATCAACGTATTATTATGTTGATAGATTTTTTCATGGAGGACCACTCATACATATTATTTGCTTTTGTTGTTCATGATACAAAACGAATAACCTGTCGTAGAAGAAATGTACGGTGGTGGTACGTGAATGTCCGCTTGGATGAGTGAGGGCTGTATAATAAACCATCGAAAATTTATATCATTAAGTTATAAAAGCCATTGTAAAATATAAATACTACTTGCTTGTTCTGGTTTTATCGCTTTTTGTGTTTTTATTCCATTAACTACACAGATGCTAGCGATTTCTAATGTACGTGATACCTTGCGTTTAAAAAAATTTTTATTTTTTCTCTTGACGGTGTATGATAGGCTGATACATTAATAGTAGTAGCATTGTAGCAAGCCTTTTTTCCGTACATGTGAAAATGGACTATTGAGTAGATAAGATAGTTTTTAAATGTATCAATCATACAATTTTCCTCATTATTTGGTTTTATTGATTTGATATCTGAAAACTACCCGGTTTTAGCATTGCATTCTGTGAATTCTAATGACATCATCAATAGTACTGAACAGTGTTAAGGCGAGAACTCAAAAATTTTCTTTTTTACATTATTTCTATATAAATTTTGTGTAGTTCGGCGGAATGAGTAGATTTTACGAGCAATCATCACAATCGTCTAACGATAAGAATTGGTCGACCTCTTTAGTGCTCTCTGGCTGCTAAAATGAGAACCTATGATGATGATGGAGCCACATCTAGAAATATTTTCATCATATAGAATATTATTTGATTTATGTAATTAGATGTGATGTTGTTTGATCCAATGATAAGTATAACTTGATCTTTTGACTCTTTTTATACTTCTTCATTCTGTGCAACTGGGGAAGGAACAGAGTAGATTAAGTGATCAAGTGAACATGGGAATGAAATGCATTTTTCTGGTAATATAAATGTAAGTACAAGCCATAAAAGTGAACGTATCTTCTTTGGAAAAAATATTATTGCTTTTACATGGAGAGGACGGCCAGTTGGGTTGTGGTTTGGATGATGATCTAGATAAGTCATAATATAAGTAATGGTAATAGTATTCTTGGTACGGTCATGAACATTATTCTCCTATTATCTGGATTTTTTTTCTGAATTTTTTCCAATAATCATGTCAAGTCTTTAAACCTTACAACTATCAAGAGAGGAATGTTGCTACTACTGCTTATCAAAAACAGAACGAATTTTTTTCACTAAAGCTGGAAATGAGCCACTTTATAGCATAATTATAGTCATATAATGAGTCTATCATCATCATCTTTATCACTTCTCTCTCTCTGCGAGTTGGGTACCTACTCTTGTATGAAATATGCATGAATATCAAATGACAAGTTTTAATTTTTGTGTGAATGAACTGCTCATTGAGAAAATGATTCACTGCTTTTTATTACACATTCCAGTATATTTTAATTTCGACTACTGTAATCAGCTTGAAAAAAAACATTTGGCTAATTTTCAATGCTTTGCGATTTTCTGATGGAATGTTCATGATTATTATTACCTCTGTATGATAAAAAAATGTATAGGGAGTGGCTCGCTTCGACGTAACATAACAAGAAAATTTATTAATAGAATGAAATTCTTTCGTTGCAGATGGAACAACAAAACGCACTTTTACTTTAGAAACTATACCCTTTTTTGTTTCATACACCAGATATTTATGAAAGGCACTTAATATCGTTATTTAAATTAAAGTAGATACCTAATATAGGTGATATAAGAGAATTGTGATTGTGGTGGTCTGTGACAAGAACAAGGAAAAATTCACGGAGAACAATACCACATATGAGCTGTTGAACATTACATTACATTTTTTATTGAAGATTGCATTACAAAACATCTGCCCAAATGTCACTCGTCCATGTACAACCAAAGCAAACCAAGAAACAGCTTAATACACCACACTTATGCCATATTGTACAAGGTACACACATGCGATATTATTAGTATGAACAATGACTTTATGAATGTACACTTGTATTTATGAGTTTATTCTGTATACCGGCAGCGCGGCGTCAGAAGCAAAAATGAAAATGACAAGCTACATGGATATAATAATATGCCATAAGTGCAACGTTGAAGAATATGCTTTCATCCAAATTCCAAAAAACTGACTTCCTTCCTTGATATTTTCTTCCAAGGCTAAATTACAGAGAAGGGCACAAACTGTGCATTGGAGCCGAAATAGGAGAGAGTGTTGGTCGGTAGGGTAAAGAAAAGATGGATTCGGCTATATAGGCTGTATATACAGTGAAATGTGTACAAGGCGTGAGAAATGAGTTCATTTTTCCTGGCATCAGTGTATACATACGTCAACAAAGCACTATAACATAGTACCACCACCGTCTGTTCAATTCTGATTCTGAAGTTTGATATTATGTTGCTCTGTTGCTGTACATAAGAATGCAATAAATTACACTTTGCATATCAAAATTTTTATTCATTTTCTCTAAAACAGCTCAGAAAGTTGTAATATTTCTGCTGCGCTATTGAACACAGTACGATAAATATCAGTTTCTTTTGTTATCGTTCGTTGGTATTACTTTTTTTGCACAAAGAGAAAATTTACACAGGAAGAAAAAAATAAATATTTGAAGAGAAAAAGAGAAAGAAGACAAAAGCATGAATGTAATAACAAAGCAAAGAGATATTTTGCTTACAAAGTCAAACTCAGTTTTCATTTTGAGCATGAAATGTGTATAAATACGATGATATGCTGCAGTGCAGTGGGGAGGAGAAAGAAGTGAAAGTAGCTTACGCTAAACTATTTTGAAGATGGTGGCTGATGGGATAACTTGATGTGTAAAATATGCATATTGCATAATATTATTATCCCTGACAATGATATTTTCTCCACCAGCACATTTTCATATAAATTGGCTTGTTAAGCATAATATACTCCTTGCGCCTTTAAATTGGATTGGATTGCTTGCTACAGTTCGTTTATACACAGATGCCTACTATGTATGTACAGTGGAAGGAAATAAAGCGACTTAAAATATAAAGGAAAATGTATCAAATTTTGAAAAGCATTTCATACGCAGCGACCTTTTTTTATTAAAAGTGTATTGTTGGCTGGCATTCAGTGATGGAATGTTCATTTTTGTTATTGTAAAATGTTTCGTCACGCTCTCTGATGTTTTCTTGGTGTATATTTGTATCATGGCTTATAGTTATAAATATTACTTCTTCTTGCATACAGACATATCAAATTTTACAGTGGTAATTTTTTGCAACTGCGAAATTCTCACTGTCATTAAAACAAGTTTACGGTCACTAATGATAAATTTTAATAGGCATTTTTTGCAATGTTTTCTTCTTAATTACCATTGATATCTTATCGCTTTCCTGTCGTATCACATACATATTGTTGGTTCAGAGCCACAAAAGACTAGACCGGACTGGACTTATGCCAGATTGGCGGAAATTAATCATTTTATAATCACATAAATTGCAACCTGAAACTTTTCATATGGCTGCGGTGGTGGATTGATATATGCGAAGTCTAATCCTAAATTACTTTAGTAGCTTGTATGAAGGTTTTTAAATAACAATTTTGAGGATGACTATGTGTAGGTATATTACTTAATTAAAGCGTTTATAAGCGGAACCAAAATATAGATAATGATTTAAACAGTGAGATTCATTCAGGGAAGTCCAACATATCCATTCCTTGTGTATTTATGTGTGAGAACATCTGGCCTACAACATAAACACCTTTCATTGTACTATTTATCTGTACTAGATTACCTAGCTTGGATTACTTGCAGCATGCAGCATGTTTCACCGAACGATTTTGAGATGCGATTCATTTATCTCGGTTTTCAAACCTTTGTTATTAAGCATGCAGCAATGTTACAAAGAAATGTTTTTCTCTTTTCTTCAGGATTTGGTTTTAATGGTAGTGATTAATAGTATTTCTTTACTCGCTGTATAATTACATACGATAATCATCTGATGCATCTTTGCTTTTCATGCAGAAACTAAAAAGCCTGAGAAATGCTTCAGTTTTTTTAGCCGTATGTATCCGTTTATGCATAATATATTTATATAGTTTATTATTCGTGTAGATAAGTAAGTTTGGAGATGGCAACAGGGCATAATAAAACCGATCAAAAGTCTCTAAACTAAAAGGTTGTGAAACGGTTCCTTATTAAGGCATGATAGGTGGCAGTGGTATATTATGTATAGAATGTTGAGTGTTGTTGTATATTCCAAGGTGTAAAAGTATTGTCATTCATTATCCCCCATTATAAAAGCATATCAACAACAATACAACCTGTAAAATATTTTTTTCTAAGCCATTTACGTTCACCTTCCGATTCAGGTAAAAAAGGAATATTATTAAAGAAGTATTTCTTCAAAAGATTAAAAAGAAAAGAGACGGATAAAACGAATAAAGAACGAAGGAGGACAAGAGGGATTGAAAAAACGCAAAAAAAATTAGAGTCCGACAGAAGGGCTAGTCATAGTCCCAGTCTATTCCTCTTTTGTATGAGCATCTTGAATGGATAACAGAGTAAAAGAGCGTCAGGATAAACTGTCAGTCAACTGTTTTTTTGTGTAGTTTTAAGTATGGGAGACAATGTGCGTATGAGATCGATCCGCACATAATATTACTTTCTGGTGTACAGGAAAAGGGATGCAACGCAATCTGTACTGATGTGTGCGCACTGTGGGAAACGCAGATGACGGGAGGATGAACTGCTTTAAAGTTGTGTTGTAAATCAGGCTTTTTTGGGTTTTAGCTTGCTCTTCTTTTTTATTCTGGTACTAATATCAAAAACTTACAGACTAGGATTTTTGTGAAGAAGACTTGCGTACTATACACACACTCACTCAATTCAACTTTGATCCTCTTTAACAACCCCTTTCCTTTCATTTTTTATCACTTTTGCTCGCCTCCTTTTCTTTTCTGCTGCTGTGATACCGCTATGCGCTTATCATTATCATACAAAAGAGTTATATATTTACATGTACACAAAGTATAGTAATAAATCATTCAGAAACTGTTTTGGTGTTCTTGTCTCTGTCTTATGTCTGAGAGTCCTGGGAGTTGTCACGCACTTGAGTAATTTATTTTAATTTTTTTCACGGAATCGTTTTGTGCATAAAACTTTTTGAAAGCACAGATACTGTTCAGGTGAAAACAAATAGTGCAAATAGTGCACAGACAAGAACAAGGTTATATTATTCCAAAGTATTTCTGGTCAATTCAATGTTTACAAATTCTGGCAAATTCTTGCGCAAATTTATCTAAAGGACAAGAAATACTGACGTTTTTCAAATATGACCTGACCTTAATCAAACTTCCCAGTCCCTATTTTCCAAGTCCAAGTATCTGCTCTTATTTTGTCTTTCCGTCAGGTCAATTCCAGTTGTAAAGATTGCTACTGCGTCACACGGACGTCTGTAATATCAATATGTCATCAGGTCATATATTTACAAGTCAGTAGTCAGTTGTATGCATGTGTGTATGTATAATGCATTAAAATGTGATAAGCTTACAGATCTCCTTATTGTCATCATCAACTTTTCTCGTTAATACTGAATAGCGTTACGTTTACATTTGAAAGATAATGTAGTGGTGGTGGTGGAGATAGGGCTGGATGAAATGACTTTGATGTCATTTCATCTAATGTCTCCGAACGCGATACAAAAAGTGAGATAGAATGACCCTCACAGTTTTCCTCGATGAGGACGACACAGCTACAACTTATAAAATGTGCTGCTGAAACAGAATTGGCTGTATAGTGTACATGCTATATAAGTAAATGGCATAAGTACCATATCATCATCATGTCACAAGAAACTCGACAGAAGATAGCAGCTGCATGTATGCAACAAATACGACACGGCTAATGTCATTTCTTCTCGACAGTGTCACTAACGACATGCTATTCAAAGATTGCCAAAGTTTTTTCGTTTCAACTTTTTACGAAGCAGCAGAGAAAAGAATGTACGTTATATTAACAGTTTAGTTTACTCTTTGTCAGTTTATATAGTAATATGTATGTAGGTGTATAGGAGGGCGCAAATGTAATGTTACGGCAATGATGGTGGATGAAAGAATGTCTTCTTGCTTTCAGGAAATTTACACCACAAGCCATAATTCTGTACTCTGTACATACTCTAACGTACATCTTGAGGTATTATCCAATATACAACGCAAAAACGCATTACCATTATTATTATGAGACACACGAGAAAATGGCCTTTTTCTTGACACGACACTCTCTCAAGATGTAGTACCGTAAAACTTGTCATATAGTCAAGATCCTCAAAAGTTTCTGAGGAATTTTTTTTACATTGCCGTATCTGGTCGAATACTTTTTCCTACTTTTACCCCTTGGTATCTGTCTAATAATCATACAATTCAAAAAATTCCTCCGTGCTGCTTGCATACTTTTGCTCATCTATGTAGTTCAAATGTGTGCTGAAATGGGGACATCCTTGAGTATTTTTTGTGAGAGTGCAAAGGGGCAAAAATGAAAAGGAAAGTAGAAATACTTCCACCAAAAAAATGCTTCTTATGTGCCGTATTGAATTGGGTGTCCAGAAAAGCGAAAGTGGAAGCACGAAGAAATGCCAAGATGAACAGAAGAACATGTTATGTGTAATAATGGTAATGGCCTTAATGATAATGGTGATAGTACTGGGACTCCAAGTAAGCAAGTTATTCACTACAGACATTCTCGCATCATCTTCCAAGCAAACAGGATTCGGTTTCATGTTTCATCTTCGTCTACGTCATTCCGTCCGGGAGACATTTTCCCTACAAAAATATGTCTAGCATGGCATCCTTCATGTATCATGACCATTTACTATAAAGGCACGCCAACAAATTGTTATATTTTCCATAGAAGGAATATTACTGTGAATGATGATGATAGCCATGAAACGAGATGAGCTTAAGGGAACTTTTTTTGTGTGCCTTGTTACACATCTTGCTCGTTCTATAAACAAACAGTATACCTTCCAACTCACTGCCAACGAAAATTTGCTGAGAGCCAGGAGACGAGAGGATGAAGAAAGAGAAACAGAGCAATGTCTTCTAAACTGTTATTGCAATGGATTTCAGGGAGATTTTTAGAATTTTTATTTTGTACATGTATACATTCCACATCATACACACATGTCATCGTGATAACATCCATTACAATAGATTTCTTTTCATGATTCTTCATACGCTCCATAGACATTCATACTGAGCGTGGAGAATGAAAGGTACTAACAACACACCAGTCAGTTGCAGATATTCGCGTTTTCTCTCACTGTTTTATCCAGGGAACGACACCGTTCCTTGAGAAACCGTAATGGAAATGTTTTTTGCCAAAATTGCCTACATCTTCCAAGCCATTTTTCCTATGAGCTGGTTCAATGGGACCCCTTGGGCTCATTTTTTCAGATGTATGGGGACTAAGAAAACAACTAATGTAACGTACCTCGTTCCCTTAAGTCGTTTTGGGTAAACGTAAGGAGTAAGGAAATGAAAACTAATAACACACCTAAATATATATGTAGACATGTACGAATTGTTATGTTCTAGCCAGGTAATGAAAGGTGGGGTATTTGGAGTATTATTATTATATGAGACAAATTATGACAAAGAAAGAATATCTTTGCCTACCTGTAAAAAGTTCCTGTGCTGGACTAAGGTTGCCAGAAAGTAGGTTCTAGTTTCGTACGTACATGCAATAGAATTATTATACCTATATTTTATGTTCACTAACCAAGGTATATGGAAGAGAGAAAATGAAAAAGTATATTATTCCCTTCAAAATCATGAAGAATGTGAAAATGCGTCTCGTAAACATGAGTGTTCTACTTGCAGCGACATCTATACACAAACTATTGCACTATGAAGTGTTTCTGCTCAACGACTTTACTAGTTACTTCTTTTGCCATGAGGAACCGTGCAGCACCTCTACAATTTTTCTGTAGTACGGCGTGACGTTGTTTCTCTTCTCGCTTGAACGGTAAGGGAGCATTCATCTGACAAATGTTATCTTTGATGGTTGGTTAGCATCAAAGTTATTTTGAGAGAAAGGATAAGAATTCGGTGGCGAGTGAGTGAAAGCAACAACGTGAGTCTTGTACATACGTGCAGTTGTTCTCGTCTGTGTAGTTGTGTTAGCTGAACATTATGCGATGAATCGTGTGACTTGTTTTATGCAGAGCGTATTGCACATAGCTTATAAGGGTTGGCTTTTTTCGACTTTGTTCATTGTTTGGCTGGGCCTCTAAAATTTCTGTTCGTCACTTGGTGGCAGTGTCTGGTATTATGTCCAGTGCCTGCTTCCTCAAGTCTACACAAGAGTCCGACTGTTGTGCGTGATTTTGTTATTGGTTGCTTTTAGAAAACTGGTTCTTGCGAATATACATACAATCCTGCCCTCTTCAAAGTTGTGGATAAACTGCTCGTCAAGTCTGCGTATTCTTATTTGAGCGTTTGATTCGGCTGTCAGCAGTTAGGAGGAGGCTGCCGAGAGTTTTATTCAAGTCGGCCTTAGATATGAACTGTGGCAAATAAGAAGCATACAAGTAGTGTAGGTTGCACTGGATAGGCTGCATGGCGAAACAAATAATGGCAGAATTGAATAAGACGTATTGTTCAAGTTTTAAAAGGTTAAATTATTTCATGAAAAAATGGAATTTTCAAATTTTTAGAAGTTTCTGAAATTCTGCAAAACTAATGAATCACAAATATTTGATTATTTTTCCATCTAATGAGATACGTGGCCTATCACTGCATAGAAGTAAAGTAAACGTCGTACACGTGCTAAGCATTTGCAGTGTCATTATATCTCGTACAGCAAATGAATGATAATTACCTATGTATATAAATCCTCCTTTTAAATTAGCTTTTCGTTTTTATTATAAAATTTTTAACAGTGCATATGCTTTTATTCCCGCATGATTTCTGTCACTAAATAAATAAAATAATATGGACCAAGGCACATACCTTACCTACTTTCGCTTAGCCATTGTTTTGCTGGTAGAATTAAATGATTGAAATGGAATAAATTAATTATTCAGGTAAATTAGTTTTAAATTTTTGCTGCACGTGCAATTCAATTTTCAGAAATGCTTATTTTTCGAAAATTCTTCTCTCATCTTCAGCGTTATCAGCAACATTTCCTCAAGTTTAAACTTTCCCATGCCGTTGTAGGACGGAACCTTACACCGACAGAAAGTGCCCAATTGTTTAATAGTACATACATTTCTTACAACTGCATGGTTTAGCTAGAAATTTCTCTCTTGTAATGTTATGTTGCTGATACATGGACATTTTAGAAGTCTGGGAATCTTTCTGTCTGATCTCTTTACCTGCCTTCACACTGCATTGAAGCTCGACATTAGGAAACAATATGCATTACGCACGTGATGGGAAAACAGGTTTTAGAAGAATGGATAAGTGATAACCATTATCATTATACTTAGAATTAATGGACTAAATGAGAACTGTATCTCTACAAGAACCACAAGAACGCAACCACTGAGCTCCTAGTACCTATTTGGCAACTTATCTACTACTGTAATAATGGGAAACGCAATGAAAGATTGTGAATTTCGAGTAGCTCACTGGGCAAGGTTTCGTCGAATTGTTGGCTTCGAAAAAACTCAAAAACTTTTAATTTTGGTTAAACTCTTCACATATTATGTCGGTTATTTTGTTTGTATTTTTTTCAAAGGTAAAATTGAAGTTCACACAGAAAGAAAGCAGATCGCATTTTATAATTTTAGTACACCCAATTTTAGGAAGGAACAAGCGAATCGGAAAATTGGAGAAAGTGAGCAAAATATTTTGATAAATATTTTTTTTTTTGCTAGCTGAGCACAAACTTTTCAGTTAGTTGAACCATGAATACATTGTTATAAATATTCTTGAGAGATCATAGTCTAGAATGGAAAGGAATGAAGTCCATTCTCCCCATACGCTGTAAATTTTGCTGTATTAAGTATTTCATCAACTTATTGCTGAATAAATATTGCAGTAAACGAACCACTAATATCAAAATTTGAAACTTGGAGCTATAGGCAGATAGCCATCTAAAAATACTAATTTACATTTTTTCTACCGAAAATATGTTGAACGTTAGCACAAAAGTTGATCGACAAAATAAAATTTCTACAGTGTGTAAGTAAACTGTGAAGACCTGTTGAGAATTATACAATTCACAACAAAGTTTCGATAAAACTTATCACGGACTTGGTTGTTCAAAAGGGTAATTTTTGGAAGTGATAATTTGTCACACAGCTACATGCGCCTTTTCTTGAGCACTCCCTGAATTTTGTATACTTGCATGTTCTTTTAGTTTAAGTGCCAGGTTTTTTTTTGTTTTTTTTAAATGTGGCAGAGTAACAAGTTCTCAAGAGAATGCAGACCAATTTCCATTAAAATTTATAGACCAAACTATCATAGAAAATATTCAAAATGAGTAATTTGGGTACATACGTAGTGCGTACATCATCGTATCATAACTCACCGTCAGCAGTAGCATGTCAAGTTAAGCCAGGAAGACAAAGTGACGCGGCATAATAATTATCGGTTATTTACACTAACTGCCGCATTTATGCAATGTTGATGAATGCCATTGAAGTATGTTCACATGTCTGCATGGTTTACGAAAAAAGCTTTTAAGTTTACTAAGCAAATTATACTTTACATCAAACAGCAAGAAAAAGAAGCATCATTTCATATTACAGTGATATTAGTACGACATAAAGTAAATAGCACTCTGACTGGGCCAAGCCCTGTAGGCCAAGTAGAGTCAAAGATAAGATATTCAATAAATTTCCTTGATTTAAGTAATGCTTTTCATCTTCTTATCAGTTATAGTGAATTCAAAATTTTAAAATCAGCACAAAATAAAAATGAATGAACGAAGTTGAGCATTTGCTTTACTACAAAAAAATTACCCAGTGCAAACGTACTTTTTCACGCTTTCATGATTCATTGAATAACTGCCCGTTTAAGTAAATACTATTTGTAAGAAGGAACTATTCCATCCGTGAGTCATTCCAATTCTACAAGTGAATGAGATATCTCAACATGGGAGTGATTTACTTTCACTACTCTTTTCAAAATTTATTCTACATATGAATGAAAAGTTCTTGGTTATTATGAGATTAGGGTACATTGACGCATCATCTCTCTCAAAATAAATATGTATCTCTAGTTCACCTTTGCTCCCATGTTATACATTCAACACTTCAAAAAAAAAAAAAAAAAAAGAAACGCGGCAATGGTGGGCCAAGTTTGTAATTTTGTGTAAAAAATCGTGATTCACACGTCAGAAAAAATTGCTTTCTCATCATCGGAGGTCAGCCAAAGTAAAAAACAATGCAGCTTAAATCACAGAGAATAGTATCAGTGTAAATACTTTGCATGCTACACTCACAGTTGACTGACATAAAAGTTAGCTCTCTTTCGTTAAATGGGATGTGACAATTTAACATTTTGGCCATCATTGTGATTAGAAACCTGAATTTTTTGTAAGATAGAGAAAAAGATGTACCTATTGTAAATAAAGAGAAATAAGAAAAAAATCTACTTGACAAAAAAAATCCTGGGTTGCCATTTTTT
>JAHZMZ010000096.1:0-10812 GCA_027743805.1 Lepidocyrtoides sp. E14
TTTTAATCGTGTTTAATCTATTTAAGCATTTTCGTAGCAAACCAATTGAGGATCTTCACAGCATAAACATTGCCATTTTTATTTTTGGTGGATTGGCAATCAGTGCCACTATTTCATTTGCTTTCTTGACATGGACAGAATTTTCTTCTTTGGATGCGGTAAACATGGTGATTAGTGAAACCAGTCGGATTTCTGAAAGTAAGTTGAAAAAAAATGTGTTCAAATGTTTAGCACTTTATGAATCGAATGCAAAGTTTATTTACAAATTTCTGTTTTTTTTTCAAGGTGGACAAATAGGCATTTTTGATCTTCTTATGATTTCCGGAGGAACAGCAGCAGTGCTATGCCCATACGTTTTCTGGTTGACAAACTTATTTATATTTCCACTTGATCCCGTTTACTTTTTTATTTCTGCTTCAGTGGGTGATGCAACTCAGCAGCCGAAGAAGGTCACGCAAATATTTGTTTTCGTGGTTCGATCCGTCACTACAATTTTTGCTTTCGAAATAGGCCGAGTTTTAGGACATGCCGGAGTTTTTGTACTTTTCGGTAGTACGCGATTGCTTCAATGGACAAAAAAAGCAGCTAGAATGATAAAATCGAATGAAAAAAGTTGCAAAAATTTAGTATTTGGATACAAACAAGTAATTGTAACGTATTCACTGCTGTTCTCATTCATAAGTAAATATTTCTCGGTTGGGTTATCCCATCTCTTCTGGGCCATTGTTTGTTTATGGTGGGTGGCAATTAAGAAATGGCAGGATGTTCCATTTCTCTTTTATTTAACTTTACTTGCCTTTGCTGTGATACTTACTACTGGAGTTGCTGTTAATCTTTTAGTGTATGCTTGTATCGCTAATTTCTCAAGAAAAACTGTAAAGGATTTACGGACCAGAGCAAATCATGAGTACGTAATTGGCCAAGCTGGTGTTTCCAAGGAGGAGGCTAAAATTACAAAATTAAGTGTAAAAGCTATTAAGCCATTGACGCTACCTTACCAGCCATTTCACAAGCTTGATAATGATTTTGTAGTGCACTTTTTAGAAAATATGACGGAAAGTATTTTTACTAGTATGCTACTTTTTTAAGGAGTTAATAAATACATAAAAATAAAGAATTATTGACTACAGTTGAATTCCAATTTTTTTACTGCTTCTGAAAATGTCTAAACATGCATGATTGATTACATAGACAACGCCCAAATTACCGTCATGTCGGATGCGGTTTGCTCACGGAATTGGTTACTCCCCGGAAACATGTTTTAGTTTTAATGAAATGAACGTCTGAAAAATATGATCAATTACTGTCGCTAGTCAAATAATTATGTTAGCTGATATGTGAAGTATTCGCAACCGAATGTAGAAAGAATGTCTTTCCTCTTTGTCCGTCGGCATATTTGAAGTCTACCGGATGCACTTGAGGCATAGACTTGATTTTTCATATTTCATCACTTCTACGTACCACCAAGTTTTCATAAAAACATGGGAGCATTATCCTTACTTCATCTGCTTTTACTCTGGCATCAAACTGAAATCGCCAAGGGTCACAATGAATTAGAAATAGCTAATTTAACCTTTCCACAGAGAGGGAAATTGTATTATTCTGCGACAACAATTCAAACTTGTTGTGCCATGAACCTGATAATTTTGCGAGAAAAAAATCCGGGGAAAATCGCTCAGTCGCAAGCTCCTTCGCTCAAACCCAAACCCGCCCCCCCATAGGGTATATCATTTAAATTATTCAACCATCACCCCCTCCCACTCAAGTACCTACCAACCCTCCTCCTCCTCCAACTCAAGTACCTAACTAAAAAGCTAACCATATGCCACATTTCATACTACTCAGTATGATAATATTTTTAAAATGCAGTTAAAATAAATAAGTCAAAATTATTTTGATTGGAAGAATCAAGTCAAAGGAAATCCAATGTCGTGGTAAAAACTTGGGACTCTCTCGACTCTATCTGGAAACTTCAAATGAAAACAATCCGTCGAATAAAATTTTAAGAAATGGATATTTAAAAGTTGGATCAGAATACTATCCACATGACGAATATTGCATAAACTCGTATGTCGTAATAATTTATATCCCTTTATTTTACCTTTCAGTCTAGTATCAGTGATACCAGTAATTTGTACCACCGGTGGTATAAATTTGTATCACTGGTACTAGAATACTATCCACATGACGAATATTGCATAAACTCGTAATAATTTATATTCCTTTATTTTACCTTTCAGTCTAGTACCAGTGATACAAATTTATACCACCGGTGGTACGAATTACTGGTATCACTGATACCAGACTGCCTTTCACTTCAGCATTTTGTAAAAAAATATTTTAAATGTTTGAACAGAAAAAACCAAACCATTTTGGAAATTCACGTGTGCCCCCGGACATGCACTGGATCTCGTCTCTGCATAAAAAAGTGTTGCGGCTTAGACAAACTGTACAGTTTTGGGAAAAATGGAACACTACCAAAAGGATGTCAAGCTTTACCAAACGCAGAATATTTTAAGCCAGTATTTTTTCACGATTTTGACACAAAATCAAATCCAGTCATTCAAGAACCTCACTTTATTGAGCACGATCCAAAGCTATTTAAATATGAATGTCCACACAACAAAACTCCAATTTTTTTCTATCCCCATGCTTCACAAGCCTATGGGAAAAAAGGACTGAATGGATTTGTATTTCGAATTCTGGATGATGGTAATATCATGTTTAAGCAGGATGCATCTGGACAATGTGAGATTTTAGACAGCAGTAGTGATGATTTCTGCATTGATGGCATTATTAATTACGATGCGACGTCGGTTTTACTGCATTATAAAAATCATGAGAAAGAAACAGTCGTCTTTTATTGCCGTCGTAATCCGGTGACAACCAACAATGTATTTTTTTAAAGTTTTAATTGTCATAGAAATGCTACATGAATAATTAAACTTGAGTTTGCATAAAGTTTTTTTTTTTTTGTATTTAGCAAAAAAATGGAAATAAAATGGAGGCTATGCATCATGCCGTCGTTTTGCTGATTAGCTCCATATTAATTCTAATCGCAATAGCAACTTTTTTGGTGGTCTTGGAGAAGAAAACAAATTTTGAATGGGCAGTGATTTCTCACGCGATTTCATTACTTCTGCTGTACATTTTTTATGGAGTTGCGAATATTATTTGGTCGAATATGGACACTGAATATACTAGCACTGTTCCAGCAAATTGTATTGGAATTGGTAAGCTTAAAGGATTTAATTTTTTTTTAAATTTAAAGTCAGTCCTAATTTACCTTTTTTCACATTTATTCAGGAATGTTGACGCAGTTCCTTTATCTGAGTGTGTTTTTCTGGCTATTTGTAATTTGTCTTGATTTGTGGCAAATTTTTCGGTAAACCTAAATGGACACGGTAGAGAGTATAATTATTCTAGTGATATTAAGCACTTGATGATTTTAAAAAAAAATACATGCAGAGCACCTAATTCAATGACATGGACCCGGACTGAAAAAATAGCTAAGTATTTTCAAGATTTACTTCTTGGCTGGGGCGTTCCACTGACTGTTGTCCTGTTTGGCGTATACAGGGATGAAAAATATCCGTAAGTTTCTTTCAGGTCAAATATGTAAAGTTGGCTCACTTTTGCAGATCTTAAATTATCTAATTATTTACTTGTTCCAGTGACAACAATTGTCATAAAGTGGTTACTCCAGCATTCGGAAAGGAATCTTGCTTTCTCCAAGACACAGCACAGGGCATTTTTCTCCATTATCCAATTGCGGTCACATTTTTCCTCAACTTGGTACTCTTTGGAATGATCACATACAAGATTTACAGACATGGCAACACCATAGAAGAATCTGAACAGGATAAAAAATTTAAATTGTAAGTTGCCAGTCAATGGAGGCAATTCATTAACAATAATTTTGAAAAAAAAAATTTATCTCAAAAATCTTAAATCTGATCAGAGCCATTTGTGATTTTTGCTTTCCCTCCCACACAGTTACGGACTTTTGGTGAAACTGTTTCTGATAATGGGAGTCTGCTGGGTAAATAAGTTTGTACAAAAGTTCTAATGTTATTCCAGGCTTTTGACGTGATTTCATGGGCAACAAGAAAATCCGAATATCAGGTTTACTACTGGATTGTCTTTGACATTTTGAATGCAATGAGAGCACTGGCAATGTTAGGACTGCCGTTTACATTTTGTGCTTGAAAAATATCTAAAAATGGCGGTGCTTTTTTTAATCAAAAATTTTTTATCAAGAATTTTAAGTCTAAAAAGTGCTGATAGCAAGCAGCAGGCGGACAACGGCTTTCAGAATTCAGAGTCTGAAATTCAGACTTCGCTTCGTTTGCTTCACTTGCGTGTGTGTGGCAAAGGAATGTCTTAAGCATCAGTAAGAATGTAAGAAACGCAGACACACTTGCACGGATAATGTACAAAACTGAAATCTTCCCTTTCTTCCTTTTGCCTGTTTAGCTTGCTAGCTTGTTTTTCTGTTGTTGATGATGAGAACGAACGAGAAGTGAGAAGAGGACGAGGACATGCAGCTGCTTACTCAATGCACTACGTGCATTCACGTTCACGTAGTAAAAATGTGAAAATAAATAAAATTTTATCAATCTAGTCAATCAATTATTGATTATTGTAAATGATGCATTAATTAATAATTAAATTAATTGTGATAGTGATCTTCTTGGCTTTGTCATTGATCTACTGTTAAATGCCAAGTCAATTAAGAATGATGGCTCCAAATAAAAAAGAAATGATTAAGTTTATTGATGGTGCTAGACCGGGAAGAAAATTGCTAATTTTTGATGGTCACGTTTTTTACTATCATTCAACAAACAGGCAGTCAACGTATTTCAAATGTAGTCACAAGCATAAAGGTTGCTCGGCTAGTGTTACAGTTAAAAATTTTAAGAAAGGTGATTGTAGTTATGACAGTTTTATTATTGCGAAAAGAGAGCATGTCAATCATCTTGCGAGTCAGAAGGAGATTCAGAAAAAGGAGGAAAAGGCGAGGCAAACACAGGTAAAAAAAAATAGGTGGTTAAAAAATGGAGTGTCATTATATTGGTCAGTTGTACTTAAATATGATACAGTTATCATCAGAGATTTGTTGATGATGATAATAAAATTATTTTGAAAATAATTTTAATTTTTTACAGGAGAAATCACAAGCGGATGTGGATTCAGAACAGTTCAGAAATAGTTTGCACGTTTGTCTCTTTTGTCTTGCACCAGTACCGTCAAATTATTTGAGCATGAGTACTTTAGAAAATGTTACGCCTTCAGGACACACTTTACCCGTTCGATTGGATGACTCGGTAAAGAATTCGCAGTCTTTTGACCTACTTTGTAATTTGCTCAATGTGAAATGGAGGAAGCATCAAGAGGGAAAGTATTTTGACCAGGGTAGATGTCTGCCACTTTGCCATACGTGTCAAAATCTTTATCAGTGTCTGATTCAACTTAACCTACAGATCAGGGAGCTTGAAATTCTGTTGAATAAATGTACCAAAGATATCAGAGATGTAATTGGTAAAAGTGAAAACTGTAACAATGGAAAGCTTAAAAGGATAAGAATGGAGGGAACAACCCAGTTGAATTTATTGGGGCTGCATTTATTCAGGAAAAAAGTTGTCGACCCAGTATTCAACCGGTCTGGTGATAGTGGTTAGTAGTGTAATGCAAACACACAGTTATCTAATGTTCAACACCAATTCAATATGTATTCAATGCATATTATTTTTTTTCAGATGCCATGACAGTAACCAGACAAGTTGTTCAAGTACCAAAATCTTCTATTGCTGACAATAAGGGTCAAGGGGCAGACAACTCTTCTATTCCCACCCAGCCATTTCCAGTCGAGCTATCCGATATAAAGCAAGAGGGCGATGATGGTGAGGTGGGTCAAGTGTTTGATGAATTATTGGGTGATGACCAGGCTGATATCTTCAAGGAATAATGAAAAAAATGTCAGTGAGAGCGATTTCGGAGAGAGTCTTGATAGATACAGTGGAAGTGGAGGTGGAAGCGATGATGATACATCTTCTGAAGTTGAGGAAAAGCCCTCTCCGCCGAGAATTCTGACAAGAAGGTCAGCAACCGAAATGAAGAGCAGGAGCCATAAAGAGGGGGTTGGTGAGGATGACGGCAATGAAGAAAATGGAAACGACAGTGATTTTAAGCTGAGGAAAGTTTGTTCCAGATGGGATATCAGTGGTCTTCGACAACGAAGAATTCTTTCCTGTAAAAAAGCAGCTTCAGCTTACTCCTCCTCTTATCAACATAAAAAAGTGAACAAGTGTCACATGTGTTCTTTCCAGATAATGGGTCACAAACCGTTTATGAACCACTACAAAACAGATCATCCCAACGATCCCTTGTACACCTGCAAGTTTTGCCGAAAACAGTACGAACGCCTCCGAGATGTTATCGTGCATCAACGCAGCCACACTGGGGAGAGACCATTTCAATGTCAATCATGTCCAAGCTCCTATGTCAGCAGCTCCCGTTTGCGACTTCACGTTCTCAACAGTCACAAAAAAGGATCATACCCTTGTCCCAAGTGTACTGATAAAAGTTTCAATTCAAAAATTCAATTAAACAATCACCTCGCATCAATGCATGGAGAAATGCCGAGTGAGCAGTTTTACAAAAAATCCAAAAAGCCAATAAAAACGTACACATGTCACCTCTGTGACGAAAAGATTCTGGGAGGTGGACCATTTATCCAGCACTACAGAGATATTCATCCAGAAGAAAAACGGTTCACTTGCAAATTTTGCCCTAGACATTTCCCCTACATTCGTCCAGTTCTAACTCATCAGCGTCGCCACACTGGTGAAATGCCATTTGCCTGTGGACTCTGTGACAAGGCATTTGTCAACGAGCGAAATCTTCGTTACCATCGTGCAAATACGCATCAAGAACGAGAGAAAGTTTACACTTGTCCAGTCTGTCCAAAGCAGTATCCTCTAAAGCAGTCCTTAACAGGGCATATGTATAGTCATCGAGAATACATAATAGTTTGCAAAATGTGTGGAAAAACGTTCCGGACCCTGGGTACATTTCAAAAACACAATATTACCGTTCATGACGGAAAGGCAGAATCCACCGAGCCTGTAACAGATCCTTCCAAGGGACTTCAAATAGAATCCCTGAAGGATATTATTGGGATTCAGTGTAAACAAAAATGTCACGTTTGCTTAGTCCCTATTCCTGGCAAAGCATTTATACGAAAACACTTCCAACAGTGTCATCCAAATCATCCCGGAGATGAGAAGACTTGTCAATGTGGAAAAAAATTTAAATTTTACAAGGACGTTTATCAACACTCTATTCGAAAGCATGTTACCATCGAAAAGTCATTTCAATGCGATCAATGTCCGTATTCCTGCCTTACCGTTAAGGAACTGAAGCGTCATAGCGAAATCCATATTCCCGTAGAAGAACGGCACAAATGTCATGTTTGTGACGTGTGCGGCTTAGGATTTGCTTCAAGAGCTACGTTACAACTACACATGAAAAAACATAATCAAGGAGACCGAACAAATTTTGTTTGTGACATGTGTGGAAAGCGGTATGCCGAGAGGAGAGGACTACAGCATCACATGAAGACAAATCATCAAAAAATATTGCCGTATAAATGTCATCATGAAGGATGTGGTAAAGCATTTCCATTAAGGACGACTCTAATGCGACATTTAAATGTGCACACAGGAGAAACCAAGTACATTTGTGCAGTTTGTGAGAAAAACTTTCATTACTCTGAAAGCCTTAGAAGACATATGAGACGAGTACATAATGTGGAAACAAGGAAAGGAGTGCTGAGCAGTAGACGAGGAAAAAAGATTGTTGAGGATGGAGTAAATAGTATACAGGATGTACAAGGCATGGTGGAGAAAATGGAAAGTGGTGACAACAAAGCAGGAATTTCTTCTGGGATATTTGTGGTAAATCAGAATCATTTGTCAGCGTCATCTTCCAATCTGCTTCATTAAATTATCACCATTTTTTGTAGTAGTGTTACTGATCAGTTGGGTTCTGCTTTTCGGACAAGTTCCGAAATAACCTTCCTCCTCCTCCTGTGGTGGCGGAGACTGGAGACAGGAAATATTGAGTAAATAAATAGCAACGTGTAATGAATTTTCTTGTTTAAATATTTTTTCAATGGTAGAAGATCTCCCCCTAAATAAGGGGCTCTGACTAATTTTGATGGTTCAGTTTTTAAAAATAATTACTAATTAATTACTCTAACTACCAAAGAAGTTTACTAAAAGTTTAGATTATAATAATGTATTAGGGACTCGACTCACGTTGCCATTTTACTTCAGTCGGTATAATGTGGTTTCCTTTTTCATCAAGAGATGATCAACAAAATATTCATTTTGTATGTTTTTAAATAAATTGCTACTTTTAAATAAAATATTAGCCTTTTCCAAGTAAAATATTTGTTCCTGTAAACAAAATGTGTGTTATGTTAGGACAAAAAAATATTTCTTACTTTCAAACATCATATTTGTTTACATGAAATATTTGCTATATTATTACTTATTTTTCCGGTTTGGATGACAGTAGTATCATACGATCAACAATAAACTGTCAATTAATTTTAACTGTGCTCTATAGACTCTTACGGCGCGGCGTTCTGTGTAGAACGATACACTTTAAAATGGCTTTGGGGGAATATGAGGAACTTGCCTTTCGTCTTCTTTCCATTACTCACTTCTACGTCTGGCCATTCTTTCTAAAAATTGACTACCCCAACACCAAGTTGATCCCGAACAGACCATTCATTAAATGCATTCCATTCTTTCTCATCATATTTTCTGGTTGGATATTTGGCTGGATGAACTTTGGAACCACACTTGAATATAAACTATTCATTCCACGGAAAGGATTTGACAGAATAAATACAATAATTCTTGTCTCTGCCTGGGCAATATTTTTTATCCTTGGCGTTTCCACCTATTTGTTCTTAAAATACTTGGATGCCTTCTTGTCAGCGTGGAATGAATTACTAGAAATTGCAGACAAAATTGACAAAGGTAAGTTTTACATGTTCAATTTATTTCTGCAAATCTAAATCTTTAGAAACTCTTTTCATTTCAGAGTGCAAGCGGGAGAAATCTGAGAAACGATGCCACAGCCGCATTGATTTGAGCATAATACTTCCCTTTTCGGTTATTCCTGCGGGGTTCGTCACTCCCTTTTTGGTTGTAGCTGCATCCTTCTGGACCAATTGGGATTGCCTCTACTTTCTGTTTGAGGACATCCTTCCAGATCCTCTGTACCGCAGTGGCACGTTAATTTGGCTTGCTTTAATGGCTCGTTTTGTGGTCATATTTGTTACTGGGTTGGAAGCAAGTAGAACTGCCACATTTTTCATGTGTACTCTGTTAATTGCTGTGGAACAGAGTTGACAAAATTATGACCATTTTAATTGCAAACATTAGGAAAACCCAGAAATTTTGCTATTACTACACATCCTTCATTCTGCTAATGAAAAAGATTGATGTAATTCTTAACACATTTTTGTACATGATGATGACACTTGCGTTTTGGTTGATGGTTGCGACTTGCTGGTTCACTGTGAAAAGTAGAGTTGCCAAGGATTCCATTAATAGCGTACGTTATCTCAGTTGGTTTGGCTATTTTTTTGCTTCTTGTTCATTCTATTGGTCTGCGACTGCTTTGTTCGGTTTTGGAAAGGATCGTGCAGGTACTGAGGATTCACACTTTGCGGGCAGAATTTCTGTATTCCAAAAAAAGAACAAGGGGTAATCTAATAATGTTGATGAAAATTAAGGCAATATCACCCTATCGTTTAAAGTATGGCTCGTTTTGGTACATTGATGATTCTTTTTTCGTAGTCTATGTTTGGCTCATAGTTCAGCGAATTTTTGATGCAATTATAGTTTTGGACTACTAGTTTTGGACATGATATATAAGCAGGCATTTTTGATTTCATAATTTACTGTTTTCAATATTGCCCCATTTTGTTAAAATAATGATGCATCGTCTATCAAAAGACGTTACGCCGAACTACGACCACCTCACGTCACTCATGGGTGACGACTGTTGTTGGCCTACGACTGCTTTGTTCAGTTTTGGAAAGAGCAATGCAGGTTCTCAAGGCTCACACTTTGCGAGCTGAATTTCTCTATTCCAAAAAGAGGACAAGGGGTAGTCTAATAATCCTTCTGAAAATTAGGGCTATGTCGCCCTATCGTATTAAATATGGCTCCTTTTGGTACATTAATGATTCGTTTTTCGTAATGTACGTTTGGCTCATTGTTCAGCGCTCTTTTGACTCTATTATAGTTTTAGACTACTGAAGATTATAAATGGCATTGTAGATCGGAAAATTTGAACTGTTTGAAATCATGGTTAAGCGATAAATGAAAAATTGACCAAAAAAGGGGCTATGCATGTTTTATTTGGATGAAAATATACAATCAAAGCATTTAAGAAATCTTTACGCGACAAAATATGTTAATCTGACGACTCAAGTCTAATTCTTCTTTGCGTTAATTCAGATTTAAATTTCCTTCTTTATTTGCCGAAATTGTATTCTAGCTTTTTGTAGATTGTCTTTTGCATTTAGAAAGATTAACTGTATTGACCGTCACTGTTAGCTTTGTGCCAAAAATTGATGGCTGAATGTATTCATCAACCCAAAGATTTTTCTACTGGCATTTTAAATAATTAGAATTTCTACATCTTTAAATTACCGTTAAGCTTGCAGATTAAAGTTTCACCATCTGTAAACTAGATGAGTGTAAACCCTCAGAAACCCAACCTTCG
>JAHZMZ010000097.1:0-12335 GCA_027743805.1 Lepidocyrtoides sp. E14
AGTAGGTAGCCCATTTTGTGGTGGCAGATACTGGCTATCTACCTTCTCCACTCCTTTGGAAAGGTTGGCTTTCTCCTATAAAACAGTGAACTGTGCAAACCGGTAAAAGTATGCAGGTTATATTGTACGGTTATCGTTTTGTAATGCCAATGTATATAAGTCTTTCTTATCCATTTTAGTGGTTTCACAGCTATCGTTATACATACATGCAATTTCAATATGTGTAGGTATGTGAGTTTCAGATAGAAAAACTCTTTACGTTACCCTCCTGGAAGAAGAGAATATCCCTGAAAAAAATGACCATTTCTTTTGATTCCTTTTCTCAACAATCCACAAGAAAGGGGCTAGCGCGTTTTCACCATGTAGAATTTTTCATAAAATATCTCACTTTCTGCAATACTATTTTTTTCTGCACAACATCTCTTTCTGTTATATGTATAGAAATTCCACATCATTGCTTCGACTGTGCTCTACACGTTTTTTTTACGTGTGGGAAAACTTGTACTTGTTCCTTTCGCAAGCACTAGAGTAAACGGTAGTTGGTATAATAGGTGTACGGGCCATGTAGAAAAAACTTTACACACAAAGTGTAACATCTTACACGTAGGAATTCGAAAGAATCTTCTTAGTGTGAAATAAGTAGACAAGAAAATCCTTGTTGCAAATCTTTTGAATCATGCTTGTCATTTTGACTTGGTTGTTGAACTTTCAACAAAAGATTTCATAAGCTGAAGGTGTGCTTACTTTCTTTGGTCTTATGAATGAGCAAAAAAATGATATCATATTACATATTATGTAAGTTATATATACATGCAAGCATACCTTTACTTGAGGTATCCTAAGAACACTGTCATATTTTTTTACAATAAATTGGTAAGGTCGTTTGACAAAATGGTATCATACGTATACCCCTACCTGTGTAAAATGTATGACATGCTTTATCATTTTTTTTGTCAAACAAGACTAACACTTTGTCCCCTATTCCAGCCATGTGAACATCCAGTTTTGTCATCATCACTAATTATTATAGTTTTTCATCAACGTTTTGCAAGTGTGAAAGCATGCAAGCAACAGAATTAAAAAGAGTTTTGCGGATAAAGCAAGGAGTCTTCAATTAATAGTAAACGATGATAAGGGAAAATTGGAGAGAATACAATTTTTATACTGGTGGTATACGAATGCATGTAGTAATATGGTGAATCGCCTGCTGATGTGAATTTGGATGTGTGTGGACAATATATTACATAAAGAGAAAAAAAGACATAAGTTTATACATGTAGACCTTTTTAGGACGTGTAATATATGAGAACGTATTCAAAGAGATTCCATTTTTTTATCTAGAACAAGCACGCCAAAGAGGACACAGTGAACTGTACACACAATCTCGACTAAACTAGTAATATGTAGGTAGACACACGATCCCATATGGATGTACATGCGTTTTCTACAGGGACAAAAGAATACCGAGTTACGTTTCTCGAGAAAGTTACTGGAACTATCACATTTTTTTATTTCCATTCAGCATCTCTGCTTCCCAATGACAATGTCCCTTATGTTCAACTCGTGTAGCTAGATTACAAGGGTGTATGTCTATGCTGTATCTGTATGTACGCCACTTTGAAATGTATTTTGTCGTGTACTGTTTTTGCAGATAGTATCACCGCTAGTGAAAGTTGGTGAGCTTCACTCTCAGGGAAACAGCCAAACCTACTTCTACGTGTTTGAGTACCAGTCGAAAATCAGTGACTACACGCAAGTAAGTGATGATCATAATCAAATAATTCCCTTTCGTTTCTCCTTATTTTTTTTACATTTCCCATGTCACTTCCTGCATCCATGTAATGTTGTAGTGCTAGTAAGCATTATTATAGCATATAGTTGTAAAGGTTTTACCTTTTTTTGCTCCGTGTTTTATAAAGAAGCCTGCTTCCAAATTCACTTGGCTACTTGTACGTCTTGTGACGTGACCGGGAAGATGTGTGAAAGATGAAAGCAGAAAGAATAGGGAAGGAGTGCGACGGAAAAGAAAATTACGTAAAATTTGCGATGCTTTGATAGTAACGTGATATATAAATATGTGTATATTATGGTGGTTGCAAAGAGTTTAACAGGAGCATTGTCAACTCTTGATTTTCTTCAAGGTCTCCACTATCCACCATTTGTATTTATTGTCGGGTCATGTACAGTTTGTAAATGATGTCGATGCCTTCTCAAAGTACGTTACATGAATCATTTACAGAAATTTACAGAGCGGTTCGGTAGACAAACGTGCAAATTTTTTCTCTTTTCCTCTCTCTCTCTCTCCCGTTTTCCTTAGCTTTCTTTCAGTTCACCAATGTTCCAGGTCCAGCAGTCAACTGAATACTTGCATTTCTGTTTTTAAGAGTTTCCACACACTGTTCTGTTGACTCAGCCAGTGCCGCATTGCTCCTCACTGCATATAAAGCGATGACTAGAGTAAAAGTTTTTGTTTTTCGAGTGTGTAATTTAATTTCACATTGAGTTTGAACCAATATTTTTATCACTTGATTTATTCTTATAAGTAATGCATTATGTAAAGACTAATATGTCTGAAAGATTCCTAACGTTGATTCCCACTAGTGTGTCATTTGTTTACCTCGTCATTACACGTTATTGTAATTCTTTTACTAGAGGCTTGGTGGCGTCCCTGGAGAAGACTTGATGTACGTGTTTGGGGTCCCACTGTACATCTCTTGGAATGATTTTATAATACAACAACAGCAGCAGCAACTGTCCAATTCGTTGAGTGGTAGCAACACTGGGGAACAAAACTGGAGTAATAAGCAGAGCAATAGTGGTGGCAGTAGTATGGGAAGCCCTGTTGGTGCAAGTGAACCAGAGCATACAAAGTTGGGTCTATACACTGGGAACTTTACACGAAATGAAGTCCAACTGTCCCTGACACTTGTACATTATTGGGCTAATTTTGTTAGAACGGGGTGAGTACAATACAATATAATATTATTGTATGCTATATTGCTTAAATTGAATCCTTACACGTACATGCTTACACTCACTTGTAGGAGTATTTTCATTCAATATTGTGGAAAATTGCGATTGCTCACTGGCCTCGTTTATATTCAAAATAGAATTCAGTCAGTCAGTAAAAAAGTATTCATTGATAACTGACAGTTCATGATGTCACGTCATTTCATGTAATGTAAATATGCACTAGCATCTGACATAAACGACATGGTAGTGTGCTGACCAAAAAAAAACTTGCTTTTGCCATTTCAGTTTCTACGTCTAGTTGTCAATAAAGTGTCATATCTAAGTTTAATTGTACTAGGAAGCCGAATGCTATAGTTGGTTTACTTTACTTTTATTTAGGTAGAAATGTGCTGCTATGTAGTAGCTTCAAAAAGCCGTAGATGGTCCGACGCAGGCTTACGTAAAAACTGTTTTCCCTTTAGAGACCTAGCAGGTAGGCTTATTATTGCTGTCATTTTACGCTCAGTGAAAGCATACCTACCTAGTTTTTTTTACTGAGCACAACTTTCACTCCAGTAGTTTCTCCTGCTGTGCTGAAACTTTCCAAGGGATTTTAATATGAATATAATAATAAACCAACAATGTACATAAATTAGTTAGTTTATATCTACAAACATAAAATCATCTCTCTTTGATTCAAATGCTCAAAAAAGAAAGCAAAACTGTAAGCCTTTCAGTTCCGTAAGGGATAGTTGAAAAAAGGCAAAGTTTCTCCTTTGATTTACAAAGCTAGCTGATGTTTAAATTGCGTCTTTGCTTCATATTTAATTGTTTATACCAAGTAGTATACAGATACAAATGTACGTGGGAGGCTTTTATAAAATATATAATGTTTTTTTGCGTTGTTAATCGTGCAACTTCATGTCATAACTGAGCCATATTACTTTGCGTTATTAAGTTATTATATATAGTGGATGGCCTAACTAAATACACTTTGATTACTTTTGCTGTCTTTGAATAGTTAGAAAAGAAACTATTAAATGATGTCGTTGCTTCTGTCGCAACTACTTTGTGAACATGTACATTAACACGTGTTACGTAAAGAAAGGGAAAAGTAACTCTGAAAATTATAACTAATCTTTGTTAAAACTTTAACCTGTGAATTAAGTGAACACAATGTAAACTGAATTAGACCCATATATTTGGATGGAGTGTGCTTAGGTATTATTATAAAAAGCTTGTTTGTAATAATAATGATGTACGTGGTAGTACGTACGTAGTACATATATGCGTACAATGAAATGTAATAGTATGTCATGAACTTGTCTACTAGTTGAGGAGGATTCTCAGGCATGAGGTTTTGGTTTTGTTTCTTCTTCTGGTGAACATTAGTAAAGAAAAGAGTAAAAGCTTTTGATTGTAAAGCAAAATGAGAAATACAACCAGAACCAAAGCTATTTGATGCAGAACTTCCGTTTTGGCAGGGAAACCAAAAACTAACCAGTTAAAGGAAAAACTTTTCTTCTTCTCTACAATAAACTAAACTGTGAAAACACCAGTAACTCAGCAGCGGAGAAAGGTTTTACACAAGAAATGGTGGTAGATGACGATGAACAGAACAAACATGCAGTATGCTTGCATGTATGTATGTGTATGTCTTTTACCGTTAAGAATGTGACTTTTCTACCACTCCGGCTGTAATGTATGCTTTAATGCAACTGGCAATAAATGCAAGGTACAAGAAAAGGGCTCACTACTGTAAACACTACTACTACTACCACACTCTGTACAAAATGAGTTTATAAATAAGAAGGAAATGAAAAGGAGGAAAAATAAGCTTGGTTAAAATCTGAGTTGAAGTAGAACTTTTCTACAAATCTACATGAAAAGACTAACAATTTTTTTTCTTTTAATATTCCACCCAAGCATTTTTACTTGACCAAGAAATTCACCAAGAAAAACATAATATTTTTCTCTACACACAGCTTCCACCCAAGCACCCTGTATTCATTCCCTTTCTGTTTTTATTATTCATGTACAAAAGCAAAACATGGAAGTTTGAAAAAGTGAAAACTTGCACATTATAAATACGTGTGTAGTACGTATACTTCTCAACGAAACGAATCTTTTCAATGTGAATATCATTGCAGTTAGCAGTCATATTTGGCTCTAAAAAGGTACTATGAAAAATACTTTTAGAGGAGCTAAGATTGCAATTTGAAATCTTCCGAATACTAGGATCCTTCTTCCCTTTACCTCCCACCATTTTGTAGTTTCGTGATCATTTATACAGCATGGTGCATGGTTAGTCCTTCCTCCTCACGGTCCTTTTCCATTTTTTCGCATGCATTACAATTATTTCCATGTCAAAAGAATTGAGTCCCTATAATGCACACTCCAACTACACAAAAAACTTACCCTTTCGTTCATTCGATTGAATGCTGTTTTGGTTCCTTTCTTCTTATGTGTGAGAATGTGAGTAGGAATGTTTCTGTGTATATAGTATGTCGTATATAGTACACATCTGCTGCTGCACTGCTGCTTGACTTTTCTACGGTATCGCAAGCGTAAAGCAGCCAGAAAGAAATCTAGTTTAAAGGTTTCCCAAAAAGCCTCAATTTCAACAACCATTCAGCCTTATAATGTACAAATTTGATTGGCCTTTCCCCCATTGAATTGAAATGTTCTAGTAGAATGTTTCCCAACTTTGTGGAGTGAGAGTGAAAGGAGTTATGTATGAGTAAGCTTTTTTCTCTCTGTCTCTCTGTCTCTCTCTCTCTTGTAGTGACTCCAACATTTACTACACAGATAGCTATTTGCATTACACAAAAAAATGCGAATACGGTAAATAGACTATTGCAGTGGGAGAGGAACGGCTTACTACTACTACTTTTTTCTTATTCACGTTGATATGGCATGTTGAAAAATACTACTAGCATTAATATAATGCATACGCGCGTAGAAAACTTTCACTTTTCCTTAAAAAAAACAAGCAAAAACTTAAAAAGGTAAAAAAAGTATGTGCATGTGTACGAATGCATGAACGTCGGCAAAAGCGTGTGGAATTCACAATACTAGTGACAAGTGAGTTTTCTATCCAATAGTTTTTATCATCCGTACAGTCAGTATATCACCAATTTATTAGATGTTGTTAGCTGAAATCCTGATATTTTAGTCAGTGCCTTCAATATACATG
The DNA here is from genome assembly GCA_027743805.1 of Lepidocyrtoides sp. E14. Taxonomy (NCBI): domain Eukaryota; kingdom Metazoa; phylum Arthropoda; class Collembola; order Entomobryomorpha; family Entomobryidae; genus Lepidocyrtoides; species Lepidocyrtoides sp. E14. The sequence continues at coordinate 6,149 of JAHZMZ010000097.1, forward strand.
CATTATTTATAGTTCTTGAGAGTATAGAGATTGGTTGTACACACAAAGTTTAGCTCAACAACTTGCGTATGAATATGAACAGTATTTTCAAAAGTTATAAAAGTACGTATAGCGTATTATAAGGCAAGTGAAAGTTTCTTGACGGAAAAAAAAGAAAGTACATGCACCAGTAAGAGGACGGAGTAAGAGAAAGAGTATGTCTGGGAAAGTGCCACCGTTGAAGTGTCCAAGATGAATCTGTGGCGGAGTGCAAGAGGAAGAAGTAGTTAAAGTAACATTCATGTCTCAGAATTTTTATAACAGATCAGTCCAGATTCACAACGTGAGTAACTGCGAGCGACTAAGGCTGTAGACAAGGAAGCAGAAAAAATGCAAGTAGGCATGCAAACATGTTAGGATAGATGTGAGTCGGAGGAGAAACTTGTAAAAAGCATAGGTACATAAACAGTTCTGCACAATAAGTTCAACAATAAGTAGAACTGAATACGTAGAGAGAGGGAGAGAAGAGAGGGGCACTAGCAATAGTACTTAGTCTTGTAAGTTTTCTTGTATGCTTAGTGGTAGACGTTGTCTTGTAGGTACTAGTGACTTATACAAACATTGAGACTTACGTGACATTAAACGAAGCCAAGGTTTCCTTTTCTATTACTCCCACTTCCTATTTTTCACACATTTCCACAAAAGGAATATATATTCATTGCTCTTATTCTTGATAGAATTTTTTTGGCAGAAAAAAAAATTGTAAGTACATATTGAATTCACTTTTCGTGTAGAAATCCTAACGCCGAGTCTCCGGAGGGATCACCTCATGGATTTGGTGCAAGTGGCAGTAAAGGAGGATCCAGTGAAGCGGGCAGTGGAGGTAGTAGTGGTGGTGGTGGAGGAGGAGGAACTGGTACTTTAGTGAGTAATATGAACGCTGGAGGGAATCGATATCCACAGACACCCCAACTTCAAGTAACGGCTCTTCAGCAGCAGTACCAGCAGCACACTAACCAGGATAAGTTCACTAAGCCCAAATTGATAGACTGGCCGCCGTATGATACCCTCTTCAAAAAGTATTTGAGCATTGGTATGTGCCGCACTTATTTTTTTCTCTTTCAATGCCTTCCTGACGAAAAACTATTATTTTTACCGTCTTATCTATTTTTTATTAAATGGCTTGCAATATTATATATACCTTGAGAAATAATATAATTTATAACTTGGATATAACTTGCAATCCATATATACTCAGATCATTCGAGGAAACTGTAATGTTTCGATTTGAAAGCTGCAAAAACCATTTCATAAAAGATTTCATAATATATCTGTACCACACCAGTCACTCACTCATGTATACATTTTCCCACATTTCACTTAAACTTTTCATGCACGATTTTTCCTCAATGCCATGAGTTCTTTCGTCCAGAAATATTTAAAGCCTGGAGGTATCCTATACACTTCTATCTAAATGTTGTCCATCCAAATAACGTGTAGATGCATTATCGGTTCTGTCATGTGCATTGGCTCAAGTGATGACAAGGAAGAATCGCAAGACAGGGCAAAAAAGTAATATATTTGTTACTTCAATTTTTCACATTTGTTAGTGCGTGTGTGTGTGTGTGTACGCAACCAGTAGCAGTTACTCATCCTCTTCAGAAAAAAAGTGCAATTATTCAAACGACTAAATCACTTTACCAGAGAGAAAAGTAAGCGAGTCTACATCATGTGTACAATGTTGGATGCAATTACGTCAAATACGAAAGATGTCTGACTCTGACCATGTCTCCTATGCCACATGAAAGCTTATATACTATCTATATAACAACTTATCATCAATTAAAGTATCGAACGAATTATATCCATGTTCACACCTCTTTATTTCCACTTATTCATACTTTATTTGTACTCACTATAAGAACTTTTCTATATCTCCTTTGCCTTTACACAATTGTAAATGATAGATATATGGGAAATTGCGTGTCATAAATTATACTCGAACACGGAGGAAGAGAGGCTTCTACTGCGGACTTACGATTTCCAAAAAAAAGTTATACATTATTCTTTACTTTTTTCTCTTTTTCCTTAACCGTAGCAAAGCCAAAAGATATTTTTTCATTGGACCTTCAAGAGATCGTAAATAATAAACCCCACGCTGCTGTAAGCTTTTGCCAAAGGATTACGTTGGGTAGATAACGGTATTATAGTGGAAATGAACCCACGAACAACAGTGTTTCGCCTAAATTGCTTTACTACGTTCTCGTTGTTCACTATTGCTATTTAATTTTTTGTTTTGGCGAGGATCATGCATAAGATTATAATATGTACAAATGATACTATCAACTTTACTTTGCCTTTACGTGCTTAACTTGCAAAAATTGCTCTTTATATTGTGCAAAATTAGCTTAGTACAAAGTACCAACATTCCATTTTCAGACACGGTAACTCCATTTGTTCTATAGAGCAATGATGAACTGCATTGTATGTGAACGTTACTCGTATTTGACTATAGTACTAACAGATAAACAACCAACAAAAGAATCAAGTTAACTTTTTCAAAGATGCAATTTTGCATCCATCCTCTTTGCAAAACACAGCATAACCACTTGGTGGCTTGCTACTTTTTGTTTCTTATTTCAAGTGAAAACTTTTGATCTTGCTTACTACAAATATCGAAATAGTTGTTGAGATATTTGAGTTTATATACATAGTTTTCACAAGGGTAACTACTAAATTCGTACAAATGAATATATCTTGTGTATGGCATTGTGCATTGCATCGATGAGTTTTTTTGTCTGCTCGCTCGTGGGCTATTATCCATAGCTAAATTCTGATCAGAGCACCTCCGGGTTATTTATAAACACAAGTATATGTGTAGGTATTTAAATATCCTGGATTTGACCCACGAGGCGGATAAGTTCAAATAAAATTGGCCACATGATAAATGAAATAGATTGTATTAAGAGTTGTGATATCGGATTTTGATATCTTTGTTTATCTTGATCTACGAGTTGCAAAGGTTGCTACTACAAAACAATATCGAGACTCGAGAGAAAAATGATTCGGTCTAGGAAATTGTTTAATTTCTTTGAAGAACCAATTTGCTTCGAAACTTCTTGCATGTATACATACACACACGTTATATGTACAATAAGAAAGATAGTTTTGTTTTGGTATCAGGCAAAATTGACTGAAAGCCACAGATTGCTCACTCCATAACGTTACTCTGAAAAAAGAATACAAACATTACAACTGATTATTACTTTGTTTGCCGAAAAAAGGCCAGATAAATGTGCTTGCAGGTGTGCTTCGGAAGGAGCAAGTCAAAAGAGAAAATTGTATTCTTAGTTTGTGTGCAAAGATTCAGAGAAAAGTACAAAATGTTATACTACTTTGCTAAATAATATATGTACCTAGTCAGATTGTTAGATAAGTTTACTCCTTTATCTATTATTATGCATATATGTGTGGACATTCAACGAACCGTATTCAGATTATCTGTGTGTAATAATATGTACTAAATGAATGGCCCATCCATATGGGCGTAGAGATCCTTACGCTAGGTAACTACTACTTTAAAATACTATTAGAAATTCTGCAGCTCCATCGCCGCACCTAATCCTATTCTCCTCAGGAAAACAATTTATTTGGTGACGGCCAACTGTCCAGAGCCGTCGTAAAACCCAATATGTAGTCTAACTAAGCAGTATTTGATCAAGAATTTAGTTCCTCCGTTTTGTCTTGGCCACCCCAAAATACACTGCATGCAATTTTGTATGCATGATTGATTTTTCATAATTACTAAATACATACGCACACTGTAGATAGTCAGTTAGATCAGATATGGTGTACGTCATAGGGAAACCGTCAAATCTATAATTGGGTCTAGTCTCAACCTTATATATTTATGCGCTACTTTGGAATGCTAAAAAAATGAGAAAGAATGGTTGACAATGAAGTTTAGTGGGTTCCCCCGTCGTTTTTACTTTTGTTATCCATTATACGCTCTCAACCTACTCATCTTCAATGTAGTCTAACTAAGCAGTATTTGATCAAGAATTTAGTTCCTCCGTTTTGTCTTGGCCACTCCAAAATACACTGCATGCAATTTTGTATGCATGATTGATTTTTTATAATTACTAAATACATATACGCACACTGTAGATAGTCAGTTAGATCAGATATGGTGTACGTCATAGGGAAACCGTCAAATCTATAATTGGGTCTCAACTTTATATATTTATGCGCTACTTTGGAATGCTAAAAAAATGAGAAAGAATGATTGACAATGAAGTTTAGTGGGTTCCCCCGTCGTTTTTACTTTTGTTATCCATTATACGCTCTCAACCTACTCATCTTCATTTTTTATGACAGAGACGCTGATGACGACGACAGCTGTAGAGAGAAAAGAAGAGGAAGCTCTATATTATTCTTCATTGAAATTTGTCTTTTTTCTTGTGCGAACAATGTACTCAATCAGTACAACTTTGTCGGTTAGCATTGTTTCACGGAAATGCATATCGTCATAAATATGCATTTATATAGTAGCTCCGTTTGCTGCTCTCTTCTGTTCAGTTTGCAAACAAAGAACATAGTCTAGTCATGACATGCCAGTATGTGTAAGTCTGTACAATGACTATTTAATCTTCAAAATTCCCTTTGTATTGCGTTTTCTTTCAATGCAGAGGATTATTAAAGTGAGTAATAAAGAGTACAATGAAGGACAACTTGGAAGTTGGAAGAGACAATGCAATGCAGAGAACAACATCATCATCGTATAACGTTTATAGGAACTGAGCACACTTAAATTTACTATTTTTAAGTCTTCTGCAATACTAACTTGGCAGTTTCTGTACATGTGCCCATCATTAGAATTGCTTCATGCTTTCACAACACCATGATGATACGCTGCCAATGCAAATCAATGGAAAGTAGTAAAACAACAGTGTTTAATAATAGAACCATGTCAATAAAAAGTGCAGATTAGAAAGTGTTAGCAAGCCAGAGTTTAAGTGCTAAATTTACATACATGTTGGTACATTATTGTTTTATTAAAGAAACAAAACAAATGACAATGCTGATTGCATAGCTTAAAAGTATCTTTGTTCGTATCGATCCTGATTCTCCAGTAATAATGGTTCTGTGCTGTATGAAACTTGATAAAAAAAAATAATGGTAGATTTCTTCCCTAGCAGCTTAAAAAAATGTTGAGGTTTTTTAAAATAAATTCATTCCGGGTTTTCATTCTTGTTGTTTTTTTCTACTGCTCCTCTTCCTCATGTTCGGCAACGACAAAAAAAACCTTGTGAAACTTTTCACTTCCGTCGACGTCCGCTTTTTTGTGTGTGTATAGATGCCAAGCCTCGTGTACGGAATCATTACCGCGCGCACAAACTCTCCTTCTGGCTGCACTTGGTGCCGGAACTCATGAGAAATGGATACTACAACAGCGGATTCCCACTTGGGTCCACAGGATCGTCTCGATCCAATAACAATAACCATAACTCCCCTTTCAACAACGGTACGTTTTTATTATGATGTGTATATAATAATAATAGTAGATGTCTTCATACACTTTTTTTACAATGCCTAACTAACCTTGTGCAATTCTCAGTGACAGTATATATCAGCCGACCACACTTACAGTTGAAAAAATAGATATCTTTACTCACACCATGATTATATGAGAGGTCCGTCGTCTGTTTGCCTAGCATTGCATTGCAATCCACGTAAAAAATAATGGGGCTACCGCCACCCACATCCAACGTCAACAAGGGCCCATCTTGTATAAAAAAAATAATCATACTCATAACTAGTATATCGGTTTTACAAAAGTGATGTTGACATCACAATCTTTTCCTTCATGCTCATGTCTTTTCCTGACGAGCTTGTTGATCCCCAAAATGACTTTTATTTTCAACATTCATATTTTCGTATGCACTGCATTCTCTTGTAGTATATATGTACACTATGAACGTTTCTTCTGTCTATTATGATGCTGCTCATCGTGAAGTCAGTAAATTGTGTTATAAGTGTATAATAAAATATGGGGAATATCTTGTTAATGGCACTTTTGCCACTTTTACTTACGCTAACTATCACATTCAAAAATGACCCATTTACTGCCACCGTGCACGTAACTTTCATTTGGTCATGCTTTTATTATTACAGGCCTTATATAGCTGGTGGAAATTTAGAGAAGACA
>JAHZMZ010000098.1:0-10625 GCA_027743805.1 Lepidocyrtoides sp. E14
CATTGAAATGCATGTTTCATAACAAATATGATGTTATACTTATTTGGAACTGAAGCTCCATGTAAGTGCTAGTTAGACTAAACAGAATCTACCAACAATGAAAAAGCTGATGATAATATGAGGATTAGTTGATCTTGGTGTTGGAAATTTGCTGAACTTCCCCTTTGAATGTTCATCTTTCCGTGTATTTGATAGATTTATTTCCTCATCTTCAGGTATGTACCTGTTTAGGTAATCGTTCAGCATTTGGATTCATTTTATGCCTGTGACTACATAACGTTTCTTTAGTATCATGGGTTCCCCTATTCGGGGCTTCACTTCCATAAGCAGTAGGAAATGCTGACACTTCAATTTCCTCTCACGTGCATTTATTTTATGAATACTTTGGTAATGTCATCTCTGATCGTTTTTTTCTGCTTGAACGTGACATTTTTAAAAACAACGTGATTTATCTATCATGGTGATAATGATGATATTTCGCCTTGTAAGCGTCTCTCTACTAAATGCATTGTTTGACCTTCGGAAATAAGTACTTTACAAAGCCAAGGGTTCTTTACTGAATGTGGCTGCACTCCTTGTGCACAACTACAGTTTTAGGTGGACAAAATCCTTCCTTTGTTTGGTCGTTCTTTAATGACTTTACTCCGCTTTTCTAACTTACTACCCATCCGTGGTTTCACCCAGTGTGCATATTCATAATTCTGCATGCTACTTTGATATATTATCTTTTGATCTTTGGAAAAAGTACCTAACAGCTCTAATAGAGGAATCGCATAACAAGACAAATAAAAAGAAGCCGTAAGTATATAAGGAATGTGATTCGTATGTACATTTCTATCAAAAGTTACCCAACATAGTTCGGCAGCAAACTCCTTGCTCGGCATTTTCACATCTGTATATCAGTATATATTAATTCGTACCTGTTTTCTGCTTTGTTCGTGCTAGCTTATGTATATAATTAATTGTGTGTGAACCTTGTTTAATTACTATTTTGTCTTACAAACATTTGAACTAGCATGAACTCTTTCGACTTCTCTTATGACTTTTATTAGCAAGCGTACTTTTTGTCATCATGATAAAAAATGAGCTGAAAATATATACATACGTAAAATAATGCTTACTTGCATTTCCTACCGCCAAGTAAGCGACTAGCATGCAGTTTAGGGTGGCAGTGATGCTTTACGAAACTGAGTATGATGAGACTTATATAATTTTCAGGCTGTTTACGTTTGTCAAAATGATGAGAATATCTTAAAAACGCTTTATCATCTAACAAACCTAAAAACTTCCGTTGTATGTTTATTTCATGTCATTTTCGATTTGTGTTTATGGATGTTTGGTCAAAAAAGGTTGATTGGACAGGCTGTGTCATTATTGCCCTAAACTACATGCCAACACACTAATGCACCCGACACCTTGAATCTGGTACTATTCCCACTGAAATGTTTAAAAGAGCTGGCTGCGGCAAATTTTGCATCAGTCTTCAAGTAGATTTAAATCCGAAGATACCAACTCACAGTTGAGCCTGTAGAATAGAAACACAGCACTGCAATGCGTAAAGCCGGGGTTTATGTAAATACACTGTCTTCTTTAGTGTATTTACTACTACTATTATATTTGACTCCTTGTGAGAGTTATGTTGCAACAAGTAGGAGCTATGAGGAGGAAAGACAAGGAGGAAAAACTAATTTCATTGATTTGTCGCATGCTTTCAATAACAAGACTGCCGTGTGGCCTGGCAGAAAAGTAACATTTTTCACAGAATGGGAAAGACGGGATAAGAACGGAGTCTGGATAAATTTTAAGACTTTTAAGGACTAAGTTTAAGCTAATTAGTAAACTAGTGCATAATCCTCTTTGTTAAACTCAGGTCTGCTTCGTACGGCTTCTGTACTTCAGAACATACATCAACTCACTTGGATGCCCCTTACCACTTCAACGAAAATGGAAGACGACTGCATGAAATTCCCTTTGAGGACTTGATAGATGTGCCTGGCGTCATGATTGATATTTACGATAAAGTCCATGTATTCAAAGACGGTAAACTCATCGTTAACGACAATTATGGACTAACTCGAGAAGACGTGTTGGAGTGGGAGGAGAAGAATGGAGTCATTCCTCAGGGAGCAGTGGTGTTACTGAGAACTGGATGGGATTCAAGATGGGGTGACCAGAAACGCTTTCGTGGAGAAAAGGAAAGTGTAATGAATGGGAGTACAAACGTGTCAAATAACAAGAGCGAAGAAGAAGAAGATGGAAACTCTATTAGACTAAACAATGGAGCAAGACCAACTGTAAGGAAGGAGCTGTACGACCCATCTGAAGCATGGTTATCAGAGAAGTTGAGTTTTCCAGGTTATCATGAGTCCGCTGCCGAGTTTCTTGCTGTGGAGAGAGCTGTTCGAGGTGCTGGTGTTGATGTTATTTCAATCGATGTCGGGAATCAAAATGTGGTAAATTCCTGTTTTAGCGTTTCTCATTTTTACGTATACATAATGAATGGTAGTAGTAACCCTCCGTTTCCTACAACGAATGGAGCATGAATAGTCAAGAAAGTTCTGTTTGAATATATTTTAGTTATCCCCGGCCCATGTAAAATTTGCCAGTCGAAATATTTACATGCTTGAAATGGTAGCTAATCTTCATCAACTTCCTCCAAAAGGATTCAACTTGTGGCTGGTTCCATTCAAAATTGATCGTGGAACGGCTGCTCCCACACGTGTCATTGCACGTCTTAATAAGATTTAAGTTTTGAAAAAAAGTCATGTAGAAGGTGATACAATTTTGATAACCTTCTGATTCATATTCATTGAAAGCTCTGTTCGTATAACCCAAAATAAAATATTTAAACAATGATAACAAATGCTTGTCTGCATATACCTTTGCCTTGAATTTTATATGAATATTCTGTTTTACCAAGTGGAGCATATTTTTTTGAAACTCTACCCTTTCCAAAAAGCCAAGTTTTGAAAATTTTCAAAAATTCAAAACAGGAAATTTGTAGTCTTGCGTGGGTGATGAAAGAATATCTTTTAAATACCATTATAAAAAAGAGCTTTGCTCACCCGTTTCCCGGATTAAAAACCGCACAAAAACGATAAAATAGTAGAGAGATGAACTAAAGGGATCGATAAGCATGATTTTCAAAGCGATATTAGTGTTTAAAATGTGCACCGCTGATTTTGTGATAAGTCAGAGCTTTTGCAAAGAGTTATGGTCTTTCGTGTGTTGAATGTATATGCATATACCTGTTTTAACCATGATTTTGCCACACAAAGAGTCATAAGTGTAACCATACGATAGCGTTTTGCTCTGCCATCTGTTCGTTTACTTGCGTGGGTGATGAAAGAATATCTTTTAAATACCATTATAAAAAAGAGCTTTGCTCACCCGTTTCCCGGATTAAAAACCGCACAAAAACGATAAAATAGTAGAGATGAACTAAAGGGATCGATAAGCATGATTTTCAAAGCGATGTTAGTGTTTAAAATGTGCACCGCTGATTTTGTGAGAAGTCAGAGCTTTTGCAAAGAGTTATGGTCTTTCGTATGTTGAATGTATATGCATATACCTGTTTTAACCATGATTTTGCCACACAAAGAGTCATAAGTGTAACCATACGATAGCGTTTTGCTCTGCCATCTGTTCGTTTTATCGTAATATCTTACATGAAATTTCATGTAATGATCAACTCATATTGCTAACACTGCCAAGTTGGCAGTGCCAACCATTTTTGGTATGACCAACAATGAAACACGATTAGACAAGTTGCATAATTTGTCAGGAATACACTAAATTGTACTGATTTACAGTGAAATTCAAACCGACCGACAGCAACTCGACGAGGGCAGTAAAAATGATACAGACAATACTGCAATTAACCATAAGAGAGTTTCTACTTAGGCGTTGTATTAAAGTAGCAATATGGGCAATAATGCTATATATGGAATTGGAAAATATAAATATGCTCCAAGCCAATTTAAGATGTACAACGTACAACACCATCTCGGTCATTCACAAATACCAATGCCATTAAATTAGGTACCGATCACAGAAAGAAGTTGCTTTATTTTTTACAAAGCAGATACACAGACCATAGAAGATCTTCTAGTCTGAATCAATATCCTTTTGCCTAAACATAAATGGTTTTGGAATGCATAATTGTAAAAAATTTTGGTGGGTATTACTAACATAAAACTACTAACCCATTGCAACCCATTTTAAAACGCCCTATAATATTTCGTGATAATGCAATTTCGCGTTGAATTTTTGCTAGCTTCTCAGTTAAACTATTGTGATCTATATAAACCTGTAGACAATAGCGATACAACTTTACTATTTTTCTTCTTCTTTGCCATGTCTTTATTTCCACCTCAAACCACAAAGCACCACAGATTAGCAAACTAGTTATAATAAATCTATCTGATAGGGAAACCTTTTAGTCAAATACAGACTGTTGTCGGTCTCTGCTATTGTCGTTAGCCACAATGATGTTTTTCCTTCTGCAATAATAATAACGAGCAAAGACTCATTTCGCTTCGTATTGCAACCAGCATAACGATACGACGACATAATAGTACCATTATCTTTCTCCTTGTTTGCCACTGTAGTTGCATGTAAACATATATACCAAATCAATTTTTGCAATGAGTTGATATTACAAAAAAGAACATTGTCGGTCATTGTGATCTCCGTTTTGTTTGATACGCCAAGTCAGTAGAAAGAAAAGAAATTGGTGTTTGCACAGCCCAACAATACAACAGGATTGGTACTGCGAGTTGCGACAGAGGATCTGTCCACCTGAATTCCTATGTAGTTTGCTTGATGTCGAAACTCATTACATCTTCAATCTTGTTTTTACTAATGTCTATATACTACCGCCATCATCGTTTTATTTACATTTACCTGCTGCTGCTGCTGCTGGAGTCAAACTGAAAAAAATCTATTGTTTTTTAAAACAAATTTACATTGTGCTACCTTGAGCAAAGTGCAGTCACAAAAATACAACTGCTGAATCTACAACAGTATTTGTAGTTTGTGCGAATAACAAATTTACATTTACCTGCTGCTGCTGGAGTCAAACTGAAAAAATTCTATTGTTTTTTAAAACAAATTTACATTGTGCTACCTTGAGCAAAGTGCAGTCACAAAAATACAACTGCTGAATCTACAACAGTATTTGTAGTTTATGCGAATAACATCATTTGTACGATTTCTCACTGAAATTTTCTAACAAGCCAGTCATAGACCAAAGCTGACCATGTAGGCTGTAATCTTTCAATCGATTTTCATTTGGAATGTTCAATTCTTCCTTTAGACTACAGGTACGGGCTCAACGATTTCTCACTGAAATTTTCTAACGAGCCAGTCATATACCAAAGCTGACCATGTAGGCTGTAATCTTTCAATCGATTTTCATTTGGAATGTTCAATTCTTCCTTTAGACTACAGGTACGGGCTCATCTTACCCCAAGACTGCTTGAGCTTTAAGGTTGGCAAAATTATCTAGAAGTTTTGCTTTTCCAAGCTTGATTGTGACCACACAGAGCGACAAATTATGGTCTCTGAACAATTTTCTTATCAAAAATTATCACGTGAGGAGTTGGTTGTTTTTGTTGTTTTCACATTCAGTGCACTCGTGGTAAGATATGATATGACATGATTGACTAACAACGTGGAATGTGATATTATGTCATATTTTGTCAAGAGATAGTAGATAATAGTATGGCAGCAAAGTGACAGTGAAACTGGTCAGAGGTCATAATCAGTTAAAGTGAAACACACCCCCAACCTTGTGACACTTGTGAGGGATCGCCGAATCACGCATCATTTATTTGTGGGTTATCGTTTTGTTGACTTCTCAACAAGTCAAGTAGTAGTATGCAAAAAGTAATGTTCAAATTATTTTTATATGTGACAAGTTTACGCATAATCTGCAAATGAATAATCCCTTCCTTATATAATATTTTTGTACGATTTTTTTCTCGCATTTCAGTGTTCTCTTCATGTAGCATAATATGATAAAAAGTATATGAATATTGGTTTCTTTGACGTGTTGTTTTCGTGCTGAAAAGCTAATCAGTTGCTAAATAATTCACCGTGTGATCCGATTGCTTTCAAAGGTTTTGAGTGTAAACCGGTTTATGCTTAGGAGGTGCACTAACGTTTACAAAATTATGCTTATTTCTCATATCATGTGCGAGCACGTAAGGTACAATGGAATGGAAATGTCCATCAACGTCATCAACTAATCTCGGTTGCTGTTCATAGCTGGTCACAAACATTATAAAATTTCTGCACGCTGCAGTTAACATTAATGAAAGTGTTAAGTAAATTTCTTCTCTGCTTTGGTAAATATGCACAAGTAAGTGTTGAATGAAGAAGCACATGCAATCTGAAGGTTGCGGAGGCAAACCGCATTTACAGCAAATAAGCTGTGAAAACAACTCCACTAATTGCAAATATTTACAAATGGAGAAATGGGATGCCTAAAACATACAAATTTTACCTTAGCCAGAGTCTACAGTATTCTTAAGATTAAGCAAGCACACGCTTTTTACTAGACTTTTACGCGAAAAATTTTCATTTGCATAGATATACCTATTTGAGTGTACCAAATTCACTTGTCCATTACTAGAGCTGGAAGGAATTTTTATTTCATCAGTTGACGGCTGCATACACGATTTTAATTTTAAAATTGTGGAAGGAATGTCTGCATATCCATGTAAAAAACGAAAGCACGAAAGGCAAACTACTTTTTCCTCTTAAAAACGTGTAGTACTCTGGCACATGCAAGTATCATATGCATACAAAACAACGTGAACAGAAATAACATGTCGAGGAGTGGAAGCAGCTTTGATAGTGGCACTCTGCCACATTTTGCTGAAAACCTGGTCGATAAAGTACTGGAATCTGTGTTGTGTAAAAACCAGCCAGACACTCCTCCTTCCTCCAGCAGCGACTCTGCTACATTGCTACAGCAGAAAACCTCAAGTTCCAGCAACCTACATCTTTCTTCTGGCACAAAAGTACAAGAAGTAGCTCAAGCATCATCACTGCGACCCACTGATCTCCACTTCACAGTCACTGCGGCAGCAGCTAAAAGTGGAACGACAAGAGTAGATACTACGACAGAAACGGCACGACCACTACATCATCATCACCAACAACAGAAACATTGGACAGAAGAAAAAAGTAAAAAGGAAACCAAATTTTCAACTTCAATCTCAACTAGTTTAGTTGACACAATGTCGGAATTCATTTATTTTGGTCCTGGACCGGCGAAATTGCCAACAGAGGTAAGAGTCATGTCACTTCATGCGACCTGACCATCAAAGTTAAAATACCTATACATACCAACGTACGTAAATTATTATGTATCTTTGATACGCAATTTTTAAAAAAGTTTAAAAACTAGTTTCAAACAAGCAGCTTTTGTTTGCTAATGAAAATAAAGCTGCACCCAATTTTCACTGGAAAAGTTTTTAAATTGATTTTTTATTACTTGTGAGTGAGTGATGTCTGCGTATTCACGCTGAACAGCCAATTCCACAGGGAAGGAATTCAAGGTCATTTCTATTCTTTTGAAAAGGGTGCTGCGTTCTGCAGAGTCTGAGTTAGTTTGAGTTTGGTTTGATACGTGGTGTTGATTGTTGATGGTTGGATTGCAATGCACGCTCCGCATGGTTTTTTTATTACTTAGGAATAATATGCTCCATGTACTTACAACACTTACATGAATAATCAAATGTCAGTAAACCAAATCTGTTTGTGTCTTTAGGTTTTACAAACAATGCAAAAAGACCTTCTTGATCTTAATGGCTGCCATGTAAGCATTATGGAAATGAGCCATCGATCACCCGAGTTCAATACGGTTATCAATACCGCCATTGAAAAGGCAGTGAACTTGCTGTAAGTTGGCGATTGATCAAAAAACATTTTAGACAGTAGTGGTAACTGACAGTCTATGTTGGCTGTGCAAGCTAACTGACATATACACAAAGTGACAGCTACTACTTTTTTACTATTCTTACATGCACATGTACTACAGTAGCTGTCTATATGATCTGACAGTTATACATATATAACTTTGATCTCTATATTTTTAAAGTAATTGTGACCTGCATACAAAATTTTTATTGTAAATTACATACATCTTATTCCACAACTGACTGTTTGCTTGCACTCATTTCATTTCTGGAAGACTACAAGATTTCCTTCACATTTTCATTACAGTTTGGCCTGATATATGCCGGTGCCCAGAAAAACATTGGTCCAGCTGGCGTAACAATCGTAATAATTCGAGAGGACTTATTAGGGCACGCTTTGCCTATAACACCAACCGTGTTGGACTATGCTGTGATGGCTAAGGAAAACTCACTTCATAATACACCACCGTGCTTTGCGTAAGTTTTTAGTACATGAATCTCTCTTCATAAGACTGCGTTCATAAAGTTTTCACACAGAATATGACTGAAACGGTTGCTGCTATGTAATCAAAACTGGAGCATAGAATGAACTACATACACACTAAAGGATAGGATATACGATATACATGTACATTCTCTATAAACATTGTTTTAGTTGCTTGTATGCTTCCAGCCAAACAACTCTAAGGCTAAATAAGAAAGCAAATTTATGAAATGAACCAGACGCTTGTAACGAGACTGTAGTAGTTAGTCTTGTTAACTCTGTCTATATAAAATTACTAAAGTCAAGGAAGGAATTTTTTGGACAGCAAAATTCCGCATTTTGCATAATATCTCAGTTTTCATCATGTCAAATAGTTGTGCATTCCGAATTTGAAGCAAAATACCAATGATCTTTGTTGTGATGTTCTCATATGTATTTGAATTTTTAGGAGAATTTTAGCATTTTCATTCATAGTACTTTGGTTTTTCACTCATACTGTTGTTGTTACGATTTCCAGCATTCAATTCGATAAGCACTACATAGTAAGCAGTATAATGCAACAGTAATCCTTACATTTTTTATGCGCACACGTACAATGAAGTGCAGAAGGTGCAAAAATGAAACACATGCATCATGCATGTTACTAAATTTCACTGAAAAATATTATCACAATATTGGTCTCAATTTCCATAACTTTGCTGTTGTTTTCAGAATTTACGCTGTCGGCCTTGTTTTTGACTGGATCCAGGAGAATGGCGGTGTGGAACAAATGGAAAGACAAGCTATTACAAAGTCATCTTTAATTTATAATCTCATCGACAATCTTGGAGGCTACTACACATCTGCGGTGGATTCCAATTGTAGGAGTAGAATGAATGTTCCCTTCCGTGTGAAGAAGGACGAAGATGTCGAGGATAAATTTTTGAAAGAATCCAAAGCGCTTGGACTATTGGGTCTCAAGGGACATCGTTCCGTGGGTGGAATTAGAGCTTCTATTTACAATGCCATCTTACCTGAACATGTAGAAAAACTTACAGAGTTTATGAAAACATTCAAGGAAAACAACCCTTGAAAACTCTTCACGATTTTGGATTTATCATGAAAATATGAAAAATCATCTCTCCTCATTCCTTCTTGAAATAACAACAGCAGCTGCTTAAGTACCTACTTCACAAAATAATAAATAATGCATATAGGTGCGCCTGCATACTATGATGCAAACGTGTTTACTACTACTGTTGATAATAATGCTTAAGTGGTTGAATTAAATAAAATGACAGGTATTTCTAACATGTATTTTTTATGCTTTCCCCGCACACGTTTTGATTTGGAATTCAGATTCTTTTCATTGTTTAAATACAAACGAAAATGAAAATAATTTGTATTTTTTACAAACATAATTTTTTGTGCCTTTCTTTATACCGCTTTATTCAATTTTTTAGTCAGACTATAAAATCATATTCTTCATTTAATTACCTTTCATTTTTGTTTTCTCAAAAATAGTGAGTGGATCCGATATCCAAGCTCACCGTTATGAATAGCAAACTTATTGTATGATAAAAACTCGTTAGAAAAGCTATGAATTTGTATGCAAATGTCATATATTATGCAAAAGTTTTTTCGTATAAATATTTCCCAAAAAGAAATGCATGCCAGCGGCAACGAGCCATGAGCCCTCATGTATGTACGCAAACTTTTTTAGCGCTCTTGAGTTAAATTAGGTATGCATAAAGTTTATTTCCCACAAACAAATAATACTAAATTTGTTGGCACAAAGGTGTTTGCTTTCACATATTCTAGTGCTTGATTTTTCAATGCATGTGTAATTTGGTTCTTATTTCTCTAGAGCAAATAATGTCTTTCCCTCAATTTGACGAGTTTGCAAACTCATCCCACGTATACTTTTTTAATGATAATTAATTGGTTGTATAAAACTATCTAAATTTAAACGGTTGCTGAACACTGATGTACCATTCAATATATACAAGAATCGTAAGATACTTTACATGCGTTTATTATTATAAATACCTATATACAAAAGCTTAAACTGTGATGCTGAGTTGCTGAAAAAACGACTGAAACTGTTGTTCATATTTTCCGTACAAGAGTTTCTCCGTAAAAAAGACACAATACAGCAAAGCAACATACTACTACTGCCACCATATACTACTTCCACTTTCCACTTGATGATGGCAAGCAATGCAATAATCTCT
>JAHZMZ010000099.1:0-10494 GCA_027743805.1 Lepidocyrtoides sp. E14
ATAACAATTGTCTCAATCTATTGTACTTATGATTTTAAAAGTATATATACCACTCAAAATTTTTCAGTTTACCTTCATGCTAGTTAGATACCTAACGGCTTCTTCTTAACTTCTTCAAGGTGATCCAACAAATTTGTTAGCACTATGGAGAAGGAGGAAAAAACATTTATTGAAAAAAACAAGTATGATCTTATAAAGTTAATTACCTGCACAAATTCCTTGTTGGTTCGATTACAGCAAAATGGGATTTTGGGTTCCGCTGACATTGAAGCAATTGTAAGTTTCACTTAAACAAAAGTAAAAAAAACCATGTACAAATTTGTAGGTTTTTATTTCAAAATTTGGTATTCCTAGAATATCTGTAACGGGAACAGCTCAAAGTCTATCAAATTATTAGACACCATACAAACCAGAGGTAATGATGCATACAACAAACTGGCATCAGCACTAAAGGATGAGCATCAAAGTGGTGCCTCCCAACTACTTATCAGCCTTAAAAGTACTGTCTTCCCTCGTACACATAAACCCGTAGTTTTTAAAAGCCTTCCAAACCCTCTCTGCCATTTACTTGAAACGGACCGCTCTCAATCCAAAAACATCATTCTAATCTCGTATGATGTTTCCATATCAAAGGACCGAATTCTCAAATGTTTGAGTGACGGAGAAATAGAATTAAATAATAGCAAAGATTTGGCTAATTCGGTTCCTGATTTCAAAAATATTTTCGACATTGGTGTACCTGGTTTCTATGGTTTTGATAAGTTCTACAACAATGTTGTAATTTGTTCTGTGAATTATGAAAATAGTATAAAGAAAAACAAAGATTGGCAAATATGCAGGGAAGAATTCAAGTGGAATGACTTAACCGATACTTACCAAACTTTGTTAATGAATAGGCAGATTTTACTGCAGGGTCAGCAACTAACCTTGAACTACGTATGCGAGTTAGCAGAACCAGATAAATCTCGCAAATTAGCTCTCTTGGCAAATCTAGAGACAGAGTTTCTAGTCAGGCTTATGAAAAAACAAGTACCAGAAATAACCAACATAAAGGAAAGTAACGGTTTGAAATTTTACATTCCTCGAAGGCTGATACCACGTCAACGTATTTCCAGAAAAGTTTTGCATGAAACAAAATTTTCCAGAGACTGCGACGTATTTGTTTTTCAATGTGAAGGTCTACGTCTTTTTGAGTTTTCATCATTCATTGAAAAGTACGGAGACAACCTCTGTGACTCATCCGGGGCTCAAGTTCACCGTCAGTCACTCAACGTTAAGTCTATTCTACTAGATACTTTTGCAGACTTTGAAAAAATTTGTAACCGCGCTCTCAAGGATACAAACGGACCGGCGGCAGTCCATCTACTTGAGTGCGTCAGAGATTCAGAGAAGGAAGATGAAATCAGAGAACTAAAGTGGATCCAGTCTGCTGGGCCGGTATCAACACTACGAAAATACATTCACCAAGAGCAAACTGAGTTTGACGAGGCTACACTGTGTGATATTACAAAAGATGATACCACAACTGTGCTGGTTTGCGACTCTGCAGGAACAGGAAAGTCACAGTTGCTTCTTAGCTGCCGAAAGAAAATTCTGGAAACTAGGAAGGAAGGTAGTATCAATTTAGTGCAATATATTGTATTTAAGGAATTTGTAGACAAACTGAATTCATTTCGGCAGACGAAGGGACAGGTGGTTATAGAAGACATTGTTGAGGTATTAGTAGATATGTTTTCAGAATGTACGCTAGGAAAGAGTTTTATGAAGTCCATCGTGCAGTCTGCGCACACAAGACATTTAGACCAATCAAATACTAGCAATATTAGGTTGGAAGTCATGATAGATGAAATTGATGAGTTAGATTCAGAAATGCTCAAGGTTGCACTACATGCACTACAAGTGCTTACCAAAACCAAATTTGTATTCCATTTTCGAGTATGGGTTGCATCTAGACCAAATCTCCTTCATGAACTTGAAAATTGCATGGAAGTTCTAGGCTGTAAAATTGCGCCTCTTAATGCCGATAACCAAATCGATCTATTGACAACATATTGGACCATTGATAAACAATTTTCAGACGACATGCGCAAGGTTGCAGAATACTGTCTCGAAAATCTCAAAGACAAAATACTAACTACTAAGGGGGATGACCATGTTGCTGGTATTCCTCTTCTGTGTACACTTATAGCTGATATTTACAAAGAGGAAGCAGTGAATGTATGTATTTGCAACCAGGGCGGAGGTATAAATTCGACAGACACATTTTACAGGCGTATTGCTGATGTAACGATTCCGAAAATTTATGAGGATTACATTGAAAAACAATTTTTGAATCACCATATCGAAGAAAGTGGCTTTAAAGACATGTTATATGCAGAGCATATGGAAAGGGCGCTAAAAGTATTGTTTCCCGACATAGATGTCGCAGGAATGTTTACTGGAGTAAATAAATTGGACGAGAATGTACTAGTGCGGTATGGAATTTTAGAAAAATGCACCGTGACTAACCAACTGAAATTTGTTCATTTAACGTTTGCTGAATATTTTTCTGCTCGAGCCATTTTGTGCGTTATCAAATCTGACCTTAAGGGCACCCCCAAAATATTTTACGATCTTCTTACTAAAGCATTAGCCGTCGAAGGAGTAACCATTTGTATTTCCAAAATAGCAAAATATCGAATAAAATCTTTTAGATTCAGGCACCCAAATTTGTGCTACTTCCTTAACTCTGCTATCATTTATGATGCAGATAAAAATGCTATTGACAAAGTTTTTACCGAATTTGTTGACTCACAAACTTTTGCTGTTTCAATATGGAAACGGCTGTTAGCTGCCGTTACTTTAAACAACGTTAATATTGCTTTTTCCCTAATATCGACATTCAAATATATTTTGCCAGCTAACGAAGACTGGGAATGCATTTTTAAAAGTTCATTGGAAAAAAGTTTTTTAGACTTGATTTTATTGTCTGCCAAGTTTGCTGGTAAAGAATTAATGGGAGAAATAAACATGTTTTCTTTGGACTGGACGTCACGAGACCTAACGAAATATCAATTGGTAAATGGGGATGCTGTCATTGAAAATTCCTGCTTGAGAGAAGAAAACTTGACTAACACGAACGGACATTTGACTAATGACACTGAAAATTTGACCCCAGAAAGTGAAAATTCAAGTTCTTCTGAAATTTTAGATCTTGACAGCGAAAGCAGCTCTGACTCTGATACTGACAGTGTCACGAGTGGCAGCAAAAACTTCTCTGAAAATAGAAACATTGGGTTAGAAAATGAAAACATTCACTTCAATTTTTGCGTCACACCGCTGCATGTGTCATTCGAAGCAGGAAATTATAGTGCTACCCAGTACCTCTTAAGTAACAAAATATTCACGGGCTTACGTAGGGACACAAAGTATCGTCACTTGCTACATTGGTGCGTACTAAACAGCAGAGATGACCTAGACATTGTTATTGAAGGAAAAAAGGATATTATAAGACTATTTGCATACTCAGTAAAGGATTTCTTTATAAACAATCCTCTCAACAGACATATTTTACTCGAGAAAATTCATTTAGATTTAATGTTGACTTACCTAGAAGAAGTTGCAAATGCGGAGAAATTGCATAAATTAGTTTTTAAAATAAATATTATAAACGAACATTATGAAAATGTTCTTCATCTGTTAGCTCGTGGCCATTACGACGAATTAATGACACCTGAAAAATATCACAAGGCATTGACAGCCTTGGAGAACCACGGTTTTGACATATGTGACCTATTAAGTCAACGTAATGCGTTGGCTTGGTGTGCTGCCGACGCTGCAATAGGTTTAATCGATCTTTTTGACAAAACGTTTGACATATTTGATAAATGTGCCATCGATTACAAGGGGCCTGACTTTCGTAAGTGCACATCGTTATATAAAGCGGTAGCAGGCCAAAGAGAAGCTGATTACCTTCAGAGACTAATAGACCGCGGGGTCACATGGCAGCGAAAATTACATGACGACACAATTTTACATGTTGCCGCAGCATTTTACAATTTTTCGGCTGTAAAACTTTTCATTCAGAAAGGAGTGCAAGTAAATGCTCAGGACGATAACGGAAATACTCCTTTGCACATGTGTTTCCGAAAGGAAGCGGAAACTATGAGAGAGAAAAATGGTTTTAATTTGACGCAGTCTACGGGTGCAGCATATTTGAAAAGTCTTACTTACGAAAGTACAATCAAACGCGTAGATCCTATTATGAGACACTACAGAAAAGACAGTGAGACTAACACTTTCAGCCAAAATGAACATACAAAAGACCTGAAAAACGAAAAAGTAATTTCCATCGGTCAAGTAGAGCCTGAACCTAGCAACCAGCATAAAATTATACAACACTTGATTGATAATGGAGCTGATATTAGGATACCAAATAATGAAGGCATGACACCATTGGACCTTGCACTTGAAATATGTCTGGGTGGCTTGAAAGGTAAAGAGAGAGATATCTTACTGGGCACAAGGTACAATCTTTTTGTACTTCCATGTCAACAGAAGAACATGACGCTTGCTTTGAAGGGACTTCTTCTTAACACAAAGATAGGTCATAAATGGCATCCATCGTTAATTTCGAGTTTTGCAAAGAAACTTAGAGAGCATGGTGGAGATATTAATTTAAAAGGAAGAAACGGGTCATCATTGCTCCATATGGCATCAAAACGTCACTCGTTTTATGGAATAAAATACTTGGTGGAGGTTGCTGATTTTAGTGTTTTTATAAAAGATAAGGATAGGTTAACGCCAGTTGAGTACATGCCTTGTTGGAATACCAGAATTTGTAAAAAATTCAACTGTGTACTTATCAAAGACTTTCTAAGAAAGAAAAGGTCGTATCCTTTTAATAGTATGTTGTATTGTAAATGTAATATGTAAATTATTTTGGGTAACCCATATCATATTAAAAGAATGCCAAAATCAGTTAACGCATGTGTTACTTGGAAAATAAAATTTTTATTACAAGAAATATATCGTCGTCGCCTCACAGTTTGCAATTTTTATCGGTATGAAGACAGAAATCAATAGTTATTTTGTTGATAAAAATGACACATATTGGAATTTTACTTGTTGAAAGGAGTAGCATAAATTAAAACAACAAAGTCAAATTTAAAACACAATTGGACATTTGCTTCAACAGTTCAACGTATCTCTACATTGTCAATTGATAAATTGTGTACTGTTCATGATCATGATAAGGAAATTTTTACATTATCTCTGTTCTCAAATATTCAAGTATCTCTTTTGTATTTTAGCATATTATAGTGATGTAACCTGTAATATTCGTTCCATGCTCAAAATTAAGTCGTTGAAAGCACCAGAAATCAAACTGAACGCTGCGCTGATTTGATGACTAATGATAAACAAATGATTAATGTAAATTATGCAGGCATGTGTGTTTTCATAAAAACATGACTCATTGCACTGTATAGCATTTCTTCAAAATAAATGGAAAACAGTAAACTCGATGTATTTAATATATTTGTTTTCTGCTCTCTGCCCTCTCCATAAAATCTCCAATTGACCAAGCTGATACAGTAAAAGCATTATTTCATGGTATGTACTACTTTAAATGTGTCAAGGCCGAAGGCATATGATAAAACAGCACAGAAGCACTCTCTGTCAGAGGGATTAACTTGGGAAGAAATGTGTAAGTACACGAGCGACAACTTCCTAACGCTCTACACAAATCTTGGTTGACATGTAATTATTATGTAACGCAAATAGCCGAATTTTTTTGACATGGAGCCGTCTCCCCATGTCATGGTTTTTTTACACTGCAGGATAGGGCACTTAATTAAGGATAACACGCTAACGCCACACCCTTTCCCCACGAAACGCCTTACGTACTATATGTATGACCAGTTTTATATGTGCCTTTATATAGCACCTCAATATCATTGGTATTGAAAACCAACATTCTCATAAAGTTTGAAAGGACACGCCAGTTACAAAATTTCTACATTGCACCATATTAAATGTAACCCATCATTTGATAGGTCTATGCTATACACACTAATGACCAGTGATGGGTGCCCTCCCCTCCCGAGTGGGAGGAAGAGTAGTAGGAGGGAGTGGAGTGATGCAAAATTGGGACAAAAATGAGCGGAGGGGAGCAGGGTGGTTTGTTTTTTTGTAATTGGGAGTAGAGGGGAGTGAGTGGTACACATTTTTGAAAGATAAGAGTGGAGCAGAGGGTTGGAAGTTTTCATACTAACGGGCTGAAGTAAAGTCAACAGTAACAATATATATTACTAAAACAGTAAAGAAAAGCACGAAATTAGTGTACTTGATTGATTTTTCCATACAAAAACTACAGTTATTACTAATTTTATTATCCAAAAAATATTAAACTAGTAGATTTAATTAGAGCAAGTTGACAAAAATGATCATTACAGAAATCATGTGGTTGACTACACGGTACTATGAAGTAAATATACAGAATAACTTAGCTTCAGGGTATACAGACCTTCACTGCACACTCAGCAGGAACCATTGACGTGTACAAGAGCTGCCATTGTGCCGTAGCCAAACGAAATTAACGAAAATTTGTCTAAAACAGTGAGGAAATTTTGGTTGTTTGAGGGGAATGGAGGAGAGCAGTCAATTCTAATCTGCTTGTATTGGTGAATAAACTGAAGATTAACGATTGGCCAATAACAGTGGAGGATATATTTGAAGCAGGGAATCCGTATGGGATGATGCTTTTTCTTTGCAAACAACAGAAACAATCTTTGAAAAATGCAAAACGCCGCTAGCTTACTTCTGTAGTTCGTAAATCTGAAACTCTAACTTCCGGAGCTCCAAGTAGTTAAGCGTCAACAACCCAGTATGTCATAATCAAACTTCATCAAGCTTTCGGCCGGAAATAATGCTTAGGCACGTAACGTAATGCACATGAAAAAAAAGATTTTAATACACTAAAGCTGGTATGATTACAAAATTGCAATTAAAAACCATTGCTAATTCCCTTAAAATTAAAATTACATAGACCCATACAGCAGCAATATCATTCTTTCTGGAATCTTGAATTGGCGGCAACACTGTCTATTACGGCACGAATAGGTAGGTATCAAATAGAACTGATAGGTGGAAAGTTGAACCTCATTAATTACACTACTTTAATTGGGATATGCACAGCAACTCAAAATCTTTTTCCGGTAATAAATGGTCTTGTTTGTCATGCGTGCAAAATGACCATCTTTTCATATCAGTGGAGATAACCAATTCCCACCTCACGGGTTTCAGAATGTCGCCCAACGTACATATTTCCGAATTTGCCTGGAAACATGCCTCTAATTGCTCAGTAAGGAAGTACTCATTTTGAGGGATCCAGCTTTGTCCATGTCACGGCAAAGGTCACCGTAAGAAACTATAGGTCAACAAAAATGTTATTTTCTCCAAATTCTAAAATTTAAAAGGAACTGAAAAATTTGCCTGGAAACATGCCTCTAATTGCTCCGGAAGGAAGTACCCATTTTGAGGGATCCAGCTTTGTCCATGTCACGGCACCGTTCACCGTAAGAAACTATAGGTCAACAAAAATGTTATTTTCTCCAAATTCTAAAATTTAAAAGGAACTGAATTAAAATTTGTTTTACCCTCATTTCATCAGAAATATAATCCCTTCCTGGCAAGAAAGGTTTTATTATCCAAAATCCAAAATCATCCTTTACGTGACACACAAAAATTGGGTCACCTTCAACATTGGTTATGTTGTAAGCATTGTTAGTCAAGCGTGCCGTCGACCAACTCCATTCAATAGTGTGAAACTGTTCTTTGTTATAACTGCTATTTTGATGTCCATGGTTCAAACATGCTACAAGAGTAAAAACGGTAGCAATGCAAAATTAGTACCTGGTTAACTAATATCCCTAGTCACCATGCATGGTCTTTGAAGTTTTGAAGGAAGATGGAATCTTGATTTGATTCATATGCTAGCATTTTAATGATTTTGCTCACCACTAAACATTCCTGTAGCTTTTTCAATCGCCATTGTTGCACTGAGGCTGGCTCCAACACAACTGTGTAGCTGCTCGAAAATTCTTACCAGTGCTGAAGCAGTTGACGTCATTGGTTTTTCAGAAGTGCATATAATCCTGCGTAAAAGGAAGAAGGGTTCATATAGTAAACTTGAAATGAGACAGTCCGCAGGAAATGTTGACCACAATTACCATAAACTCACACGAATTTACTAGTAACTGAGGCAAAAAATTCCACGTTTAGATTTATGTTTTATATTACAGAATTTTATTTTACTTGATAACACGGATGTGATGGCTTTGATCTGACCACATAACCTGAAAGTGGTTGCCTTGCACCAAGCATTTGACGTTGAGCAAAAGCCTACCTCAGAATGGTCATTAAAATTTAAGAGAAGTAACAATTTTACAAAAATCCTCTAGTTTTTAATGCGAGATAATTAGCGATGATTTTCAAAAGTTAAATATCAAAATACAATGGCTGTGGAGTCTCTGCAATTAGAAATTCTAGGTGGAGATACCACGGCTGAATATGAAAACAGATCGAGCGTTGATAGCATACATAGTCAGA
This sequence comes from Lepidocyrtoides sp. E14, assembly GCA_027743805.1. Classification (NCBI taxonomy): domain Eukaryota; kingdom Metazoa; phylum Arthropoda; class Collembola; order Entomobryomorpha; family Entomobryidae; genus Lepidocyrtoides; species Lepidocyrtoides sp. E14. Next base: position 8,590 of record JAHZMZ010000099.1, read on the forward strand.
TTCTCAATGCAGTAAAAAAGAATGACTGGAAAGAAGTGTTTATGAATATTCAAGCCAAAGCTACTCTATTTGCTGACTTTTCCATACCGCTGGAAGATGGATTTACAATTCTGCATCATGCCTGCAGCATCCGTAAGTCTGTTTCAAAATACAAAATAAGAACATTTTTTAACCGTACTTTTTTTCTTTAGAAACGGAATCAGAGGCAACAAAATGCGTGCTGGCAATATTTCACATTTCTAACGGATACCCTTATCGGTATGAGGAGATGGAAAAATTTGTTAACCAGAGGGGGCCGGACAGGAAAACGGCTTTACACATTGCCCTCTCAAATAAATATCGACATGTGCTTCAAGAGCTAGTTAACCACTTGGCTGATCTTGACATACGGCAAGTTAATTGTAATCCATGCTTACCGTTGGCATTTACAGTGGAATCAGAATATGAAATTTAACTATTTGTTTTGCCACTGCGTTGCAGAGAGCATTCAAAAGCAGAGGATCCACTGGCGCAACTATACACTCTAATTCCCAAATTTATGGTACAAGGTTTTGACCGTGCGTTGGAAATCCACAGAGACACATACGACCCTTCAAATATGTTTTCCTGGAACGTGCATTGTAATTTTGAGTACGTTTTTTTGCAACAGCATATATCCTGAAATTTTTACATACGTGATTGTGATTTGTTGTTTACGCTGACATTTTTATTGATCTCAGATTTATTACCGGTCAAGTATTACCACACGCCAGGAATGACCATGACAATCTTCGAGAAATGAAACATTTATCTCGTATGCTAATGCAACCTCGGGTGAACCGCTCAAAGGTCCTGTTTCATCCTCTGGTGCAAATTTTCCTGCATTTGAAAGGGGAAAAGCTCAAGTGGTTTATACGGTTCTCAATTTTGTATCACGTAAGTTAATTTAATGATGAATGATAAATTATCAATATATCTTCAATCGGTCCGACTCGTAAAATTTCTGACAATTGTCTGCAGGTCATTTGGTCGTTAATCAGTGCCATGTTTATTATTCATCACACAAATTTACTCTATTCTAATGGAACCACTGTACTTGATCAATTGTGAAAGCAGTGAAAGAAGATACCAGATAATTGGGAAAATTCCCAATCTGTATGCCTATCTGATTACAGCCATTTTCTATGCACTATCCTTTACCAAAGAAGTAGTTGAGCTGTCAACTTGTCCAAATAGCTTTCACTACTGGAGTCAATTTGAAAATCAGGGGACAATGGACCGTGCTTTTAATTTTACCCTTGGCTACAATCGGACCCTTTATTGTGCCCACTTATCAATCTGCTGCATGGCTACGAAAGCTTTTATCATTGGTCTACATTGTAAAATAACTTACTTACCATAATTATACATGCATTAAAAAATATGGTGTGATTTGCTGTAAAATGAAGTGTTATTGACTTTTCATGTCTGAGTAGGTAGCCGTTGTGGCAGCCCTATTGTTGGTTCAAGGTCAATCAACTAAACTCGGTCGGCTGGGAATTTACAACCACATGTTTTCTGCCGTAAGTTTATACGCTTGTTTTTGCATTAGATTAGAACCACTATCCACTGGAAAATACTAAACTAATTTATTCTGATTTTTCAGACATTCAAAAAGTTTATACGTTTCTTCATTGCATTTCTACCAACCACCTTAACATTTATGTTCATATTTTCTTTTCTTCTTCCTCAGGTACAAAAATGTATGCTTAATTGGTGCTTGATGCACACTCGGCTTTTATATTTTTGCTTATGATTTTTTAAATTTTAAATACGTCTACTCAATTTGAGCTGGAGTGGGGATCAGTTGGAAAGCTCGTTTCTATGATGGCAGGAGAGCTGAATCATGACGACGTTTTTTATCCTGACAAGCCAATATGCTTTCCT
>JAHZMZ010000100.1:0-23845 GCA_027743805.1 Lepidocyrtoides sp. E14
GTTTTTCATGACATCTACCCTTCCCGTAACCTTTTTCAGACAAATAGGGCATTGCGTTTTGCCGGATTCCAACAAAACAAACTGATCGTGAATGGGATCTTTTGGACGGCCTTGGAAATGACGGATTTTTTTACTTCGCCGACCCCGTTTTGGTGAAAAGTCCGAAGAAGTGTCATCTTCTTTTGAGTTTCTTTCATCATTATGTGTATCGTCATCACTCGTTGAAACATTAACATTGAACTGACTGTAGTGGTCATCTTCGATATCATTGCTATCGTCGTCTGGCCTTTCCTCACTTTCATTTTTATTTGTACCCTTTTCCTTGTTTGTCTCCACCGATCGCTTTTCTACTTTAACTGGAAACGGTAAATCCTGACTAGTTTCAATGCTGGTAGACTTTCCCTCTTCTTTACACAAATCCCTACTCGGGTGAATGCTTGACCTAGATGATTTCTTGATATTGCATGTTCCATGCAAACTTTCCCCTCTTTCTGTCTGATCACAGTCATGGCTTTGAGTCTCTGAACGCAAAGAAATATGCACAAAAGAAAAAAAGTCGAATTTAGATTCTACACAAGCATGACATATATGCAAGTTATCAGTTTCAGTCTTACGTCTTTTTCTTTTACAAGACCGTTGGTGGTTTTTCATGACATCTACCCTACCCGTAACCTTTTTTAGACAAATAGGGCACTGCGTTTTGCCGGATTCCAACCAAACAAACTCATTGTGAATGGGATCTTTTGGACGGCCTTGGAGATGGCGTAGATTTTTACTTCGTTTACCCTTTTTTGGTGAAAAATCCGAGGAAATGTCATGTTCTTTTGAGTTACTTTCATCATTATGTGTATCGTCATCACTCGTTGCTACATTAACATTGGACTGACTATAGTAATCATCATCGATATCATTGCTATCTTCGTGTCGCCCTTCCTCACTTTCATTTTCATTTGTACCCTTTTCCTTGTTTCTCTCCGTCGATAGCTTATCTACTTCAACTGGTAAATCCTGACTGGTTTCAATGCTGGTAGACTTTCCCTCTTTACACAAATTTTTGCTCCGGTGAATGCTTGACCGAGGCGATTTCTTGATATTGCATGCTGTTGAACTTTCCCCTGTTTCTGTCTGATCACAGTCTTTGAGTCGGCTTTGAGTCTCTAAACATCCATATTCACAAACAAAGGAAAAATGTTAAATTTAATGTGCTACACAAACATGACGTCATATGTTATCGACGGGTTGAATCTTACGTCTTTTTCTTTTACAAGACCGTTGGTGGTTTTTCATGACATCTACTCTTCCCGAAATTTGTTTTAGACAGGTAGAGCACTGGGTTTTGCCGGATTCCAACCTAACGAACTGATCGTGAATGGGATCTTTTGGTCGACCTTGGACATGGCGTTTATATCTTGGTCTCACAGGTCCAATAAAGTGCGATTTGTTTTCTATTCCAGCAATCTTGTTCCCCTGATTTGTTACAAAACAATTAAGCTTATATTACTTGAATAATTCTTGACAGTTGTGATTTGACTTTTGACATAATTACCGATATTGAGTCATTCAAAGTCCCGGAATCAACTTTAGTTGTTTTCCTCGTTTCTTGCTCATTTATCGCATCGTTTTTAGTTTGAACTTCTTCGTCATTTTTACTTTGAAACAAGCTGACGTTGTTGTATTGTGGGTCCAGTAACTCGTCATAACCTTCATCAACATCACGCAAGTCGTGAGATAAATAATTAATTGCATTTTATATTTGAGACTTATATTTTATCAAAGAGAAACGCATAATTTACATGCAATGGTATACAGTATATTTAAAAGATAAATAATTATGGGTTCTACGAGTGGGAATAATTGTAATTAACTTTACATCCAACGTTTCGGTTTATTTTCCATAAACCCTCGTCAGGGATTGAGAGGCGATAAAAAATATAGTATATTGTTTCTTGAATTTTTATGCTGGACGGTGGCCCTCGAAAATGAAAAAAAAATCTTCACAGTTCACATTTGTTTTTGTATTGATAAAATACGCTGCCTAGTGTAATGTCTGGACATTTAAAAATGTAAGTTACACAGTTTATAGGCATGCTTGGGGCTTTAGGGACTCAAACAAAGCATTTAGTGCTCTTGCGTCATCAAATAATTTATGCATGTTTTTATCTTTTTTCCATGTTATTAACACTTAATCCCTAATTACATGGAAGTGGACATGTCTTGTGTCATACAAACAGACAATAAAAAGTAAAGTAGAAGTAAGATGATATGCATTCAATTACCCCTCACGACTGTCCTCAAGATATGATCCCTAAATTTTAAACAAGTGTTGATGGAGTACTCCACATCGTCAAGAAATTTTTGGGATTGACAAATCCAATCCTTTATTTTGAGAATATCACCTCGTAAGGATGCCTAAACATGGGAAAATATAAGTTTTTATTAGATGGAGTCGGAATACACACCAAAAATATTACAACATTGATACGTTAACTTTGACTCCAACCAACTAGCAAGCTATGCGCATACCTTTGTAGTGATTATTAATTCATGGAGGTACACAATGTTTTCAAATACGTTGTAACATTTTTTGCAACAAATTGCCCGCAGAAAGTCTTTCGTACCAGCTTCAGCCCACTCTTCACGACTGGCGTAACTTATCTCAATATTTAATGTCTCACATAAAATTGAAATACCTTTCAAAAAGATATCGAGACTAAATGGACTGGAACAGTTGTCTGTCGGTTTTGTGACATCATCGCTTTCATCAACCTCTCCAAGATTATTGTCCGAAATATACGACGCACATACTACACATACTTTAGACTTGTAAGGAAACGTAGTTTCGCAATGATAGTTGTTAAGCTCGGAATCAGACCCGTCTTCCTCCATTTTACTCATTGTCTTTATTTTTAAAAATTATGGCACTTATGCACAAACCCATGTGCGATGGAATGGATGGTGATCAGTGATCATACAAACACAAAAAATGTGTGCTTTAGCAGGTTTTAATCCATTGAAAATAACTGAACTAATCTTAGAGTAACTTAGAAATTAGTACTCTAAGGAACTAATGGTAAGGTCGGGCTCCAAACTAACTATCACACAAATATTACAACAATTGATGTTCTCGCCAGTCGTGCCGCCTGAGAAGTGAGGGAGCAAAAGCCAAATATTTACAAGCATTATCAGCTGAGTCGTCTGTTTGTTTATGCCATGCATGTATGTACTTCCTTCACTGTCAGGCAGATTGTAGCAAAATAAAATCCATACACATACACACTACACACTACACACGAGCATCCTCATTACTCATTTCATTGCCGTTGCTCAAGTACGCCATGAAAGAGCTTGTGTGTTGTTTGAAAGTTTGACATTTGAAGAGCTTACGGCTTACGCTGTTTTGTGTGGAGTCAAAATTTTGTGTTCAAAATTAATGAGTTTATTAAACTTTGTAGACACAACTTGCAGACGCCATCGATTTTCTTCCATTTATCTTTTTGATGAACTGATGAATCGTAGCCGAATAGTCAAGTAGCATGTAGTTCTAATTTTATATGATAGTAATGCGGTATAAAATTAAATTTTTTTATTGGGTTTTTAATTTATATTTGAAGAATGAAAAATCAAATCTATATTTTTTTACAAATCATCGATATTGAAACTAAAAACACTCGGTTGTTTATTCCATGATGTTTATACATGTCGTGTATTACAATTACAATTAATAGTTACTTAACTAGTTTGAGTTTGTAAATAGAAGCGAGAACAATATTGCGACTACATAGACGTTAACACTGTTACCTAAAGATCGGTATTTCTGTCGTAGTGATAAATGCTTGGGAAAGTCGAATTCCTCTGGATAAGACATCAGTCTGCATATCTCTCTAGGACTAAAATATCTTAGACGTAATAAGTCGTCGTCAGTTTGACCTGAAAATTCATTATTATCACAGTCGTTGATTTTTAAAATGGATCCTGTACCCTTTACAAAATTTCCGTAGCCTTTGGTAAAGCAACATGTATTAGCAGAAAGGGGAGTAACTATATCCATTGCTTGATAGTATTTTTTCTTCACAGAATCGGGTACTTTTAGTTGAGCCACTAATTGGTCGGAGAGATGCCATTCAATCACATCACCTACACAAAATGAATCATCTGCAGTTTTTTCTATGTCAAGATTTCTTTGCATCCAGGATGTACGCCCAGTGTTTCTGATTAGTTCATATTGACGCCTTAACCTTCCAAAAGGCATAATTTCAGGGGCGTCCCATTCAGGGATTTCTGATAAAAGAGTTCCCTGCTGTAAACTGAAAGCCCATGGTTTCTTTGAATGCTTCCCAATCAAGTAATATCGAAGGCGCGAATTCGGTACTCCTACAGTCTTTGGAGTAAGCATAAATTCCTGCCATTTAAAACTCAAACCAGTTAAAACTTGGAGCAAGTTTTCTCGGGCCACTGAGGTTTCAAATCCTTGTACATTTTCTACGAATATATACTCAAACTTCACATTCCCTAATACTTCTGTTATTTGAGTTAATGGACCCGTTCTGTTATCATCCACGTCCAAACGATTCCCCGTTCTGTTAAGATTATTGAAAATCCAGATTAATGAAAAATTGCCGAAAACCAAATTGGTATTCTTATTCTTACTCGTATCAATACCTACAAAACGGCTGACACGGAGGACTCATGACAATGGCATCAATCTGTAGCTCATTTATTTCTTTTGCAGTAATGCCTTGCAAATTTTTGCTTATCAAATTTGCATCTTTAAAATTGTGCGAATAAATTTCCATCACTGTAGGGTTGATTTCCATTGCTGCTACAACCTTGCAAGGAATTGATGCAACTGTGTCAATTCAACAAAAAATAGTTAGCATCGCAATCAAAAATGAACTAATTTACAATCACTGCATGGCTAGTGTTTACATCATATTACATTACCTTTTAACGCCCAATGAAGCCCTCCAATTCCAGCAAACAGTTCCAGGACACGTAATGTGCGACCACCACCAGAATCATTAGCCAGTGCAGTGGTGGCAGACCTTTGCTCACTTTCTGTCGTATTCATACTTGATTTTGATTGAAAATAAAACAGCACTTTTAACTAAACATTTATGAATACCCCATTATTACTAAAAAATAATGTTTCTCAAATAGGAGATTGGTTTGCCATTTTGCCAAATGTAATTTGTCGCAGGTCGCACGCGATTCGATTCCAATAATAAAAGTGTACTAGGATAACAGAATCACAGCTGCTTAATAAGATTCCCTCCTTGTGTTATGGAGTTATGAGAGACCTCTTGCTGTGGCAAAGACAAACGTCTATGCTATATGCACCCTGCTTAGTTTAAGCGATCAACTTCAGTCATCTTCAGCAGAAGCACGTAAGGCCTTGTGCAAAGCAAAAGACAGGTCACGGATACCACTGTTACTTTTCTTACTTTTTATCTGCATAGCATATTTGCGATTTGCGTAGGGTCACGCAATTGGAACTGGAGTCCAGTTACTGGACATCTTTTAGTATATTTCCGTACTCATATTCCAAAATGTTAAATCCGATGCAAGTTTCTGTCAGTAGTCAGTACTTCAGTAGAGCTTTTTTATTATAGAAAAAAAAGATGGCCGATAAAAAACTAATGAAACGAAGTAATGCATTTATGCATCCATTCCAAATATTATTCAGTCTCTGTCATTTTTTTCCCACATGGCAAACTACCAAGTGTACCCATCCTTCGTTTGGATAAATGGATATATGAATAATACGAGTTTGCTGGAAGGAACAGAAAATAGCAAAGAAATTTAAGTAATAATAAGTAGCAGTTTTTATTGTTTCATTGATATGTACAGTTTCACACTTTTCATAGTTAATAAGGGATTATATCTACATGACTGTATAAATCGCAACAATTCAATTTATACGTTACATTTTGGGCATATGTATTCTTATTTAACAAACAATAATTTCATAATAAACCCACTAGAGTTAAAACTTGTTTATATATTTATCATTATAAACTTTTTAAATCTTTAGAGATGGACAGATGCTATTTTAAGATACGAAAGGAATTCTTACTAGACACATTGATCAACAGCCTACGCATAAATTTGTGAGACCTTATTCTTCCTGTACAAATGTTACAAGCTAAAATTATACTATGTTCAATCAATCTATGCATATCAATAATTATTACATGTTAGAAGTAGTCCTAATTTATTACTATACCCTTACTTTTGATACTAATTAACATTTTTTTGTAAGTTTAACCTATCAGCTATTTTTATAATATATTATTTGCATATTGAGTAAATACGCTTAAATTTTTTGGCAGACAAACTTTCTTATTAGCGCTTTACGATGAGTAAATATCAAGTTAAAATTGAATGTGCTAAGACAGGGACAAAAGTTTGATTTAGAATTGGAACTTTTGACGAAAAAGCACTAAAGCACCTTTCTATTAACTTTTAAAACTTTTAGGAGGAAGAAAAACAGTAAAAGAAGTTTCTACAGGATGCACACGCAAAGTTGCACCTTGCATACAAAACTGCATTTTTTAATATTTTTTCACAATGGATAACTTCAAGTTATGGACAGCAAAATGAACAATAACAATGGCCATCATGTATATGGTACGACTTGTCAGTGGTAAATAGTACATGCCATAAAGAAAATAACTTAAATATTTTTTTTTACCTCAAGCTTTAAATATTTTTTGTTTCATCATTTGATTTTAGCTTTCAGCTTTAACACCAGTGCTAATAGAGTTATTAAAAGCATCAGTAGTCGGTTTAATTATAGCTTGTTAAATATACTTAAAGATATCACAATGTCTTCCTCCTTCACTAGGTTTGTTTTGATGTTTTCAAATGAAGATTTCATGATTTTAATACCATCAGTATGCATTTACTTTTTTACAAATTGACTATTTTGAAAAGTTCGTTAGCTAACAGTTTGCAAACAAGTATTCTCCTTCGCAAGTATTTTTGTTAATAGAACTAATTACATATCTTTTTACATTTTCATGTCTATATTCAAGTATTGTATATTAACTACTAACATTGTAGAAATACAGAATATGTATGAATTTAAACAGCGATGATTCGAATTTAAACTGGCTAGCATTCAGTCAGACTATTTAAAGAATTCCTTCCCTTTTGTGATATTTTAAAACATACACATACGAAATGTATGTTGATTTTCCAATCAATTGATGCGATTTCCATTTTTACATTCAATTTTGTTTTTGTACGCAAACCAGTACATGTTATATATAGTATATAGTATCTTCTTATAGGTTATACTATCTGTGTAACATACATAATTATTTTAAAGAAGCGTTTTTGTCCATTTCTCCATTAAATAAATAAGGAGCAATATAAAGTACACCCATAATGTTTATTATTATGCCAGCTTAAAATGCGCTATGATTGTTGCTGCTACCATTCCCACTACTATTATGACTACTATTATGACTGTAACCATGATGGGCATGTGGATGGGCGTAATTGTGATATTGATGATGATGTGAAAGATGATGTGCTGACGCAACAGGATTTGTAATGATATTAGGACTTGCACCACTTGTTATACTACTAGATATCAGTCTTGGTTCTCCAGAGTACTGTTGGAGAATGCTATTTGCAACGCTGCTATTTGCCCCGTTATTGAAATCAACAATGAGGTGTTTCCTGGCTGGCATCGGTGTTTGGAATGTTGTCAACACATTGAGGGATGCTCCTTTTCCTAGGTCCTGTTGTGAAACAAAAGACTCTGTCAAATACTCGTCACTACAACCGTTATTACCACCACCAGTACAACTTTTGTTTGCTCCTTTGTTCTCATCCTTCCGCTTTTGCTGCTGCTGCTTTTGCATTGATGGCTTCCATCCAAAACTGTCGGTGCTTTCACCATTGTTATCATCTCCACCGTTGACTACTGAAATTAAAGAACTGTCATCACCTACTCGTCCTGCTATACTATTTTCTGCTTTTTTCTTTGAAGACGACGACGCTGTCATCAAACCGGTTGACAAGCATAACTGTTCAGCATTGTGATAATGATTTCCTTCTTCTTCTGCTCCTGGCGGAGAGGTGCTAGTTGAAGAAGAAGGCATCACCATCATCATCAACATGTTATCAGATTCTCCGTCATCATAACGCTGGCTATTGTTCAAACTTTGTTTACTGCTGCGCCTGATATTTGTTACTCGGTTATAGCTACCTCTACTACGGTTACTTGCAGCACTACCGCTGCTTGATCTAGAGCTATTGTTGTTGTTATTATTACTTCCACGTAACGCATTACTACTACTACCATCCCCACCACTGCCTCCTCCTGATGATGCCTTGCTGACTTTTCCTCTGTTGTTCACGGCATAATTCGTTTGTTGTTGGCAATGACGGGGATTGTGATGCTGCCGAGTCTTTGACGAAGATCGAATTTTAAGTTTTGGTTTGAGATTTTTAAGTTTGAGATATGCATCAGCGGAAGTGGGGAAAGCAGACTCTTCATCAGATGAAGATGATGAGGGTGAGGACATGAACGAGTGACTTGGTGAAATTGACGTGGTGGAGGGTGTTGCACTTGCAATGAGCAAAGGCGCTGCTGAGCTGCTACTGGCTGAAGCCGCAGCTATGCCGTTATTGGCAGAAGTGGCGTTAGCGTGAACTGATGGCGACAGCCAAGAGGGATAATTCAACAAACCCCAAACACATAAGCATACAATATGCAAGCATGCAATTAAACGTAACATAAAATTAGCGTAGGCAATTTAAAAGTCTGAAAAGTACTTTTACAGAAAAAAAAGTAAGCAATGGATTTGTATTTAAAAATTGTGCATGAGAGAAAACAGGGAAATATTATGCATAATATAAACAAGTGCAAGTGCAGTGTTCTAAAACAAAATGAGAAAAGCAAGACATCAGCTACGGCATCATCAGCAGCCAGCAATACAGGTCGATGCTCCAGACATTTCAACATCTAACGCGATATGCTTCGCTTAAAATTTAAAATAGTTTAACACTAGCGTTCATCATACACTTGTAACATCAAACTACCAACTATATAGTCTAGTTTTTAGGTACACATGTCCGCATATCAGTTTTGGAGGAACAGGGTAGCCAAACAGCAGCAAAAGCAGATAGAATGGACTTGCTTGGAATGGTGAAAAACACGTTTATAATTTTGTCTAGGAAAACAACATGGTATTATTATTAATGAATCTAGTTTCTCATGAAACACTAACCTTTTTAATATCTTGCGGACAAATGTTCAGAGACCCAGTTTTATTATTCTGAGACACAGAAGCAGTAGAAGCAGCCCATCCAACCATTTTAGGTGACGCAATCAGACCAAAATCATTTCCACCTCCAGATACTGTAGGACGAGATCCCCCATTCAGGGCTTTTGGGGTAGAGTCCCCAAACACAGTGTAACCAGATTTCTATAAAAAAAGACAAAATTATATAAATACATCTGCAATATAGAACTACATACAATACCACTCTGCACATATAAAATAAAATCTGATCCTACTTTCACCCTAACGTTTGCATTTTTTTGAGGTACGAACAAGTAGAGCGCAAATCTTAAAAAACGAAAAGAGTAGGCCTTTTCAGGAGAAATAGTGTTGTAGTGGTGATCCCTCTGACCTGATCCCCACCGTTCCAGTACATTACATAATACTTATCAAAAGATAAGTTTATAGGATTAAAGAGGAACAGTAGGTGGGATTAAGTTCTTTGTCATATTGCAAAGTAGACATGGTATATATCTTGTCAGTAGATGTCGGCTAATAATAATAATAATAATAATTCCTCATAATATCTCTCTGCTCCTTTTCTCCACTTTGGAATGCTTTGTTCCAGTGTCTCGATCTAACTTGCCAGTTGCCATTCTATTCTCTTCTCGTGTCTATTTACGAAAGCAAGCAAGCAAGGCTAAAACTTTTATGGAAAGTCATTCTCTCTCTAGTCTTTTTCGTAATACCCTACTAGTCCTATTCCCGTTGCTGAAGTGAAGCCTGCGTTGCTCCGCTTTAATAATTTTAATCAAGTCATAAAAGTTTTAAGAGAGCTGGTGCTGATGAAATGAAAAATCTATATAATGCGCGAAAGCTGCCTTTCATCATGGACATTATATCATAGCATGCTTTCTGTATTGTGGGCGAGCGTGCTGTACATTTTTTATATTTTGTTTACCTTTCCGTCATATATGCCAAATAAAACATCTTTCTCATAAAATTATGAATGTACCATAAAGCATAAAGATATCTAGATTCTAGATATAGACGGATTTCTACCATCACTTACAATCCTTCACTAGGTCTAACTAAAGAAGACCCTCAACAACTAAAGCTGTCGGAAACCTTCAAGCTATATATTCTGTATAACATTTCATGTATAGGTATGTATGTATGAAAATAGATAGGTACTTGTAAAGCATGTATAAATTTTTTCTGGATTTTTTTTCTAATGACAGTAGTGGCGACTGGCTTACAACGACAATACCAACACAGTTTTGCTCGTACAATAAGAAGAGAGCATTATAGTTTCTTTAACATATTGTTCATTCATTCATTTGATATATAAAATATTGATCCACTTAATCTTCATACAACTCAAAATAATAATAATAAAATAAGGTTTCACTTCGCCCTTCCTTGGACGGAAAAAGACAGGAGGAGAAAGTAAAGCCGGTTGTGAAAGAAGGCGTGGAGAAGGAGAGAGAGAGATAGAGAGGAAAGTCATAATATAATGACTAACCAAGCACAACATATTATGCAAATAAACAAAAAAGAGAAAACAGTAGAAGTATGGGTAGAAAAAGAGGTAGAGCGGGAGATGGACACAATGTTCTTTCAAGTTTTACGTCGCTTTTTCTCTCCTTTTAAAAGTATACCTTCCCTTGTCTGCAACAAACAAGACGGATACAGCGTTTTACTGTTGTCGTTCTCGATGTTCTCTTTTTTGTTGTGTTGAGCAGACCGCGTCGACAATCATGATGATGATTATTGTGATTTTGTGGAAGCAAAAAAAAGAAGTAAAACACTACCATAATAATATCAGAGAGAGAGAGAGAGAGAGAAAGAAGACTACTCTGATGAAATGAAGCATATGCTTATTTTTTTCCAAAAAGGATGTAAACTTTTCCTGTGTGTTTCATAATATGCCGATGTCAATATATGCCACTTTCATAATAAAAGCTGAAATTTCTACGGATATCAACTCCTTTCTTTTCCGTGCATCTCATCAAGACAAAATGAGCAAAGTTTTCCTTTTGTTTCCGTCAATTAAATTTCCCTGCCTTCAAAAGACATGCTGTTTTTACAAAGGCTTTTATCCAAGTAAATATAATATACAGCTTATATGCATTGTACACCAGTGCACTATTAAAACTAAAACTATTCAATAGAGTTGTTGTAATGTACAATGGCATATAATGAAAGAATTCCATATAGACCACCATATTAGTATTGTGCAGTATTATGTACTACTTTCATATCTGCTCACTTTCACTCACACTTTGCGTTACGTTTCCTGTCTATATAGATTTAAATATAAAAAGGAAATGATAACAAACAGGGGCTGAAAACAAGAAGTCGTAAAATGCAGATTTTTATTTTAAATAATAATCATAATAATTTCTCATTCGCTTCTGTTTTCCTCCCTCCATTCCTGGCTTAGCTGCGGCTTCATTTGTGATAATTTTGTATTATTAACTTTTTTTAGTTATATACGTGATTTTCAGCCACGTAGAGCTTGTAAATACCTACTACTACTACCAGAAACAGTGAGTACAACTACAATAACTCCAGCAAGAACGTAAAACGGTGAGTGAATGTAATAAAAGTGTTTGTTTGCTGATTGCGTGTATAGGTAGCAGCAAACGAAGGATTTTTTATGCATTATTTTTGCCCAGGATTTCGAATAAGGAAAAACGGTAAGCACATGCTGCATGCATTTTGATAATTGTGCAGAAAAGAAAACTATCACATGATAAAAATACACAAAGTTGCATAGAGCCTTTCTACTAATTTCGTGATTATATGAAATGAAATACTAAACACTAGAAAAATTTGTAATACTATATTCATAAACGCTTGCAAGCATACTAAAACTTTCTCCGGCCTTTACATACAAAAAAGAAAAAAATTCGTTAAATCATTAAATTTAGCAGATTATAAATTAATATAGCATGTCCCAGTAATACAGTATTTATTGCAAAGTTTTTCTCAGTCAACAACAAATACAAAATACAAACAACCTGTAATAAGCAAACAAAAGGTTTTCAACTTGGAAAATTCAGTATTTACTTTTGGAACTGTGAGTACATAATTGGAAATTTTGACATATTTTCCGGGGGAGTTTCCAGCAATTACAATATATGCATACCTATGCATAATATGTTCTACATAGGCATTTAACCAAAATTCCCAAGTACTAGCTGAGTAGGTACTTTATATTATGCAGTATTTTATACAGGCTGCATGAAAACCGGCTGTGCAATGCCGGAAATCGCATCTCATAAAACTCTGTCTAATTTAACTGTATAACTATATATGTAAAAGTTCTAGATACATACCCATGTATTTTACCACAACATAAAAAGAGAATTTTGTTGTAGATGATATGCATAATGTTTTGAAATTTACGAGTTTACATCCAGAGGCCTTTATTATAATAATAATATCTTTATTGTTCATGCTAAACATGTATATATGCATATTATGACTGTTAATGATAAGGAAAAGATTTAATAATGTTTGCTTCGCTTACTATGCTTACATGTTTCTCCCCGTTGATTAGGGTAGTGGTGGCGTAGGGAATTGGAGAGTGGCGATCTTCAACCACAGCGTAGTTATTGGCGTTCTCATATTCATTCAAATCATTATGGCTTGTCTTTACAGATTTGAGGGTGAGTTGCTTCTGTTGGTTGGCTGCATCGATCCACAGATTGTCATCTTGATAATGCGGAGGAATGGAACCATCCGGAATTTCCGTTGTAGATACTGAAAATCATTTGTAATTAAACGTGAAACTCATTGTCTGCTTGAAACACAAAAGGTAAAAATGGATTTATAGATAAACCCAAAAGAAATGCAAAAGTATGCAGTGTGCAAGTCGAGTTTGTTACTTTACTGCATTTTTCTAGGTATATATAGATAGATACAGCTCTGGTGGGGTAAGTTGAGCCTGAAAGAGACTAGACCAAGTATTATTCCGGAACCGTTGATGCATGCAGTTGACGCAGTTTATTATTAATAATTAATTACGGTTCGCTTCTGGCTGGACAAGAACAGTAAAAGATGCACCTTCTAAAATACTGTTGATTGTTGATGGTTGTATTTACAGCCACAGTTGGATGGAAGTTTGTGAAAGATGTTTAAAAGTTTTATGACTCATATTATATCAGCAGTACTAAAGAACATTTAGTATATGGGAAGAACCACACCCTGAAGAACTCCTGCGGTTTTGATTTTGATTACTTATGCAACATACGTCTTCCCTCTAACTTTTCTCATCACTTTTATCGGATAAAAACTGAGTACCAGAGTCACCGCAAAGGTGTATTATTTTTCGGGGCTGACTTTTACTCCACTTTTTATGACCTCAATACATGAAACAGAACAGATGCAAAACTTGCGACAAAAAATCAACTTTACTGATGTTTTTGCTCGCATTTGCTAACTAGAACAAGCTTATTGGTTTGTTAGTGAAAATCAATATTTTACGTATTTAGATACGCATAACATGATAGTGCTAGATAGCCTTAACTTATATAATAGAGGACCGGCGAATAAAAATTCAAACGTCAACTATTCAAGTGATGATTTAATTAGTAATGTAGCAAAAAGGGAACCATTCCAAGAGTACAATTCATTTTGAAATAGTATTTCAGGAATACCTATGGGCTATGAAAAAATTGAGTAAATATTTAAAACGTTTAATTTTCTCGATACATAACCCGGTCTGAATAATATATAACAACTACACCTTCACTTCGCATCAAACATAAACTATCATGAAATAAAGTAAAGTATACTTTATCAGTGCATAATATTTTAACAGAGGACAGAGACCCTGCTGACAAGAAGAATGTGTAAGCAAAACACTAGCATGATGATGAGGTGCTTTGTTCATGTTTTATGCATCTGTCATTTAGCAGCAAAGTGTCAGAAGCTATTAAAATTTTAATTATCTGGTCATGTACAACAGAGCATACCTACGTATATATACCAAATAGACAATGCATAGGTACATACACTTATGTATAATATAATAACCTTTTAGCTTGTCTCCATCTTGGCGAAGGGTACACCGCCTCATATAAAGTGCAAAAACAAAGACGAGCAGCATTACAAAAACGACGCTGCCAATAAGGGAAATAAACCAGGCTTCAGAAAACAGTTCATCCCTGGCAGTGGTTGTATGCGCTCCTCCAAAACTGATGATCCCGTGATGGCGATTAGTAGTTTTTGATGACGTATAACCTTCCAAGCCATTATTTATGGTGATGTGATTGTCCTCAAGATTATTACTGCCACTACGACCGCTGTTACTGTTGGGAGAGTTTGAAGAGCCATCATCAAAAGGCATCTTGCCATTGCTGATTTTATTGCTGTGTTTATTTCCTGGAATACTATCATGATGACTTGTTCCC
Organism: Lepidocyrtoides sp. E14; assembly: GCA_027743805.1. Lineage (NCBI taxonomy): Eukaryota > Metazoa > Arthropoda > Collembola > Entomobryomorpha > Entomobryidae > Lepidocyrtoides > Lepidocyrtoides sp. E14. The sequence continues at coordinate 14,660 of JAHZMZ010000100.1, forward strand.
GGATGAGATACCGCAGAGCCACCGCTGCTTTTATGCTTTCCACTTGAAGATCCACTAGTACTACCGTCCTTTCCATTTGAACTGAAGCTACTTCCCGCATCTCCCCCTTTCCCGATAACATTATTGTTGTTGTTAATTATGTTGAGGATGTCGGCGGTTTCAAATGGAATGGAATTTTCTGCAAAAGTTGCTCCAGCAGCGTCTCCACTACCTTTGTCGGCAGATAGGAAATTAAGTGTCTTCATGGAAGAAAAAGGTCCCATTCCTTTAGCGGTAAAGCATGCTATTTGCAAACTATACGAATGACCTGGTGTCAGGTTGTTCAGTACTAATGAGACAGTACTGCCATTCACTGTCCGATTTCCCACCAATGAAGAGCCAGACCAAACTCGTAACTGTTTTACAACGGATAAGATAATTAATAGTTAATATTTAAATTACAAATCGTGTAATCATTGGAAAAAAGTCTTCTCATACATGCATTTGAAAAACCATCATTCTTCAGCATATTACTATCATGCAATATTTGCATTGCAAATACCTGATAGCCAAGCATAACTCCATTTTGCTGGCGAAAGCCGGGAGGTTTCCATCGGATTCCCAGAGCCGAGTTGTTCAACGGAATAGATTCAATCAAATCAGGAGAACCGGTTGGAACTGAGAAAAATAAGCATAATAAACAAAAGCATCAGTCATATTTGTAATTTGCATAGGTATTTTGCAATCATACTCTACACAACGTGCATAATGTGGAGTGTGGAGTGTGGAGTGAGACAATTTTATGAACATCGCATCGGATTCGATTCGGAAAAACAATTTCACATTTGCCTTTATGTATTTAGTGGTACATTTGACGTGAATTTTAAATAATTTCAGTACACCTAGTTGCATTCATAGAAAATATGTCCATCCATCAATATAATAATCTGTTTCACTTTCACCCATTCATGACAGTATGGGCAAGGCAGTAGCTGAGTGGTTAAATACGCTTTTCGTCAACTCTAAATTTTAAACTTCCCTCGCGCCCGCACATCACTGCGTCTAATCAATCACGACAACGCGTAAGTACTCTGTTCTCTTTCATCTTTGCTTCTTGTCAGGTTACTTGAAAAGTGGCCTTATAGGATTACTATGTTAAGTCCGCATAGCCGTCCGGCCGTATGGCCGTTTGCGCTATAACTCGTGAACAAATTAACCAATCCACGCCGTCATGTATATAGTGAAGGTTTATGGCAAGAACCCTATTGATTTTGGAGTCCGCAGGTGCCCGTAAAGGACCCGATTCAGGCTCCTGAATACTTAAATTTGCTATAACTCCGTAACAATGGCACGTAGCGTTACCAAATTTTTTTGTATATAGGTACTATCGACATAGTCCAACAGAATGAACCGGGTTTCAAAGTCCTCAGGTGCCCGACAAGTCCTGAATTAATAAATTATTCAAGTAACCTATCTACAGTTTGCCGAGTTTATTTATTGGTGTGCTTGTATTTATTATCGTCTTATCATATGTCTTAGTCTTGATTAACCTCGAGTTATCATTTTCTTATCATTATCATAGACAAAAAAGGAGGTCGTTCGTCCCACACTTCGTTCAAGAAAGTTTGCTGCTAAAAAAAGCTTTTGTTTCCTTCTCCACTTTCTCAACATTCTCAGCTTGGCTGAATGAAAGTCACGTCCAGATAATTCCAGGCAGCCGCAGCCCAAAGATATTCATATAACTCATTCCTTTTTTCGTATACATAAATCTCGCTGTCATGTCAGTCTCCATTCCAAAGAGTCCAAATCTATAATTAAAGTACGATAAAACTTAAGCATGTTTCTTCGTTTAGTAAGAAAGTGGAGTTTAATTGCAGAATTTATTTAAAAATTCAAAACTTATTTGCAGTTAAAAGTTTTTAAACGCGAACTTGCTTGAATATTCGTATATTATATTGCTTTTCCATCAACTTTCACACTGAATTTTTTTGAAACTCACTACTACTACTACCGGTACGTGCATTAGTTCTAACCTGAATAGAAACAAATCATGGCTAAATCAAGACGACGGAGACGGATAAAAAGGAATTCTGTCAAAGGTAGGCTTTGAATTTTCAATATTAACAATGATCTTTAAAAGGACATCCTACTAATACACGGCGTGGTCTTAATGAACATAGAACTAATAATAATTTTAACGGGTTATTTATTTACGTATTTGCATGTAAATATGAATTGACCAGAAAATAATTATTTTGCTCTTTCTTAACACTTCTTCCTGGGTAAATACAATATGGCAATATAGCCACCCATCACCTTCAAGAGGGCGCTGTCAGCTGGCTATCTACCAACATGTAAACAATCATAACGAGATTTTTCCCGCCAACCTCCAGAGAGCGCTTTTATATTGGCAATGGTCGACGTTAGCATTCGATGGTTTACTGAGCTATGCTATTACATTTTATATAATTTCATCTTTGAAGCATATTTTTTTTTAAATTGAAACGTTTCGGTTATTTTTATAACTCTAGTTTCTTACTCTGTCGTTTATAAATCTTCTTATTGAGATCGAGCCGTAATTATAAGTTTGTATTAGAAAACGAGAATAACTAAATTGCAGTGTGCAGTCAGTTTTGTTAAGTTTCGCATTCTAAGCCAAAAAGTTGCTGGCATTATTGCAGAATCGTCTGCGTCTCTGTGTACATAAACACTAACAATTTTGGTATGTAACTTATGCATGGGGATTGGGGATGAAAGAACCTGTGCTCCATACTGCCAACTGCAATATAAATGAAAATTTATTTTTCATCGTTTGGCCAATGCAATGACGAAAGTTACTAATTTAAGTCGCACTCTGCTCGTTTATTCTTAGTTTCAGAAAGCACCACCAGAATGGGCACAGAGTCGGAAGCGCAACGTTGCTCTCATTTGAGTGCACTACGTGATCCAGCATTCAGCGAAGCATTGGCAGCAACCGAACGGATGTCTCAAGACAAGCTCAATGAGTACCGCCATCACCGACAACATTGTAAAAAAAACGGTGATTTTAGTCAGGTAAAGAGTGAGCCTTATCTATCATGTCATTGTTGGTGATGTAGTGTAAATATAATTGTTTTTTTTTGCAGGAAACGAAGTGCCCTCAGCGTGTTGATTGCCATATATGTTTTTGTATCAAATGCAAATACCAAATTTGCCTGTCAACATTGTCTTGCAAAAGTCACTTTACTGAATCTGGGCACTCAATAGGTGAAAAGTGAAAATAGGACCGAATTACTAGACTACTAAATATTAGGATTCCTATCTTTCAATTTAGAAGTTAATGAAATTAATAATACTGCTTGTTTACATTCATATTTATAAAAATGTGTTTATCTAGGATATTGCGTTCGATACGGAAACTGCAAGTCGCTTTATTGCTTCGATTGTAATTCATTCTTGGATGTAATAGCTGATGGTAACAGAAGCCAAGTAATGATTCCGAGGGGGCAAAGAAAAAGAAAGCGAGACCAAATAAATCCTACTATTAATATGCGTGGACTATATAATTTCGGCCAAACGTGTTACATGAATTGTATAATCCAAGTTTTGGTACACACTACGAAGATGAGCAACTTTTTCATTGCTAATACTAAGAAACCGGCGACGAGAAGTTACCTATCGGACTCAACAAAAAAAATTCGGTTTACTACGGTGTATGTGGAACTACTGCAAGAGGTAAGTTGCGATAATGTTAATAAACGATACGAAATTTTCATGATGGTTGCAGTGTTTTTTAAATCTTTAAAATGCCTTCCCCTGCCAGTTTCAGAACGGTATACAGCAACCGGTCTGTCCGCAGCGATTCTTGCACATAGTTTGGGAAATAATGCCACACGTTGGCGGAGTACGGCAGCATGATGCTCATGAGTTCCTTTTGGCTACTTTAAATGCACTACATATAGAATTCATCCAAACGGGAAGAGCTGGAAAATCAATAGTAGACAGTGTATTTCTCGGCCGCCTTATGTCAGAGATTATTTGTAGTCGGTGTCGGTAGGGGGTAACATATATTTCAGTAAATCAACTGTCAAGTAGCGCCTATTATGTTTTTCATAATCTGACCATATTAGAATAACTTTAACTTAGACATGATCGAAAAATTACGGATCCATTTTTCGACATAGCATTGGAAGTTTTCACAGAGAACCGCAAAAATGAACCAGTCGGACTAGATCATTTATTTCAAAGATTTACACGTCTGGAGCATTTGGATGATTCCAATTTATTGGACTGTGCGACTTGTGGAATAAAAACCAAAGCCACAAAGCAAATTACGTTTATTAATCTCCCATCTGTGATCTGCATTCAACTAAAGGTAACGATGATAATCCAAAAAATGGAGTAATTTTCATTCGCAGCAGTATTGATGTGTTTATAAGTTATGAAACTGAAACTATGTATCCATATATAAATTATGCACTTTTTGTTCTTACTATCATTTGCAGCGTTTTCAGCACAGTTCACGTTCTAATTCTAGAGCTGGAGGATGTTGTACAAAGATATACACCGAAGTGAATGTTCCTGAATACTTTAATTTTTCTCCATTTATGTACCAGGGAGGGATATTTGCGAATACCGATGGTAAAATGTATGTAAATGAAGTTCGGTTTCATTTCACATTCGTTTGTCAATGTATAAATGGTAATGTACGTATTACAGCATTGTAAATAAAGATAGCATGCAATATGCATTGTTTCTTCTTAGGTGGTACCAGGTGTATGCAATTGTTGTGCATAAGGGTACCCATGCTAATGGACACTATCGGGTATACATACGGAAGCCGTTAGGCTGGTTTCTCTTTGATGATCAAAGTGTCCGAAAGGTGCAAAGACCGGAAGCGCTATCATCTGATGGGTATCTTCTTTTCTACGAAAAGTGTACTTCACCACCGCCACCTCTAGCCCAAGTTACAAGAAACTTATAGTTGATCTACCTGTAAATACTACGTTGTTAGCTTCAGAGTTTGAATTAGTAGATATACTTTCACTGTATATTATGATGTTTAAAGTTAGAGATTATTTTTTGTTAGTCACATTTATATACTTTTTGCGATCAAGTTAAATGCGCATTTAAACCATTTTCTTATTACATGCAACTTGAAGATTAACTGTTTTTGTTCAAAATTTAAAATGTATGCGTACGAAAAAGTAAATGTCAAGTACTGTATCAATTATCATGTTCGTAAACATGCAAGCACCATGTTGAGTAGGTACTCTAGAATTGTTCTTATGAAAGTTTAGGATGGAATCCAGGTAAAATATATAAAATGTTTTTATAATTGTGCATAATATTTGCACGTGTATTTCTTGAAATAAAAAAATAAACTAATAATTCGCGTCAAGTTCTAACTTTATTGCAGATATGCATTTTTTCTAATACTTTGGTACGAACAGAGAAAGGATTACATTTAAATGACAAACCATCCAGTGAAACACCCTTTTCGCTCCTCCTGATTTTCTCCATCCAACCCACAGCTCACGTTCAACTACAACTTTCTCAGCTCTTATGAGACTGAAACTGCTGGAAATGTGTTAGATAGGTTTTATATTATGGATATAACGTTCGTTGTTGTAAGTAATATCAGCAATAAAACAATGGCATACTATCACTATTCTGAATCACTTGCAAAGAAGAGGACTAAAAGACAAAAGAGTACATTCAGTCGACACTTTCTCTTTTCTCCCAGTTATCATTTCATTTTCACTCACGCCAGCTTTCATCCATGCATTTTCATATGTATTCACGAGACACGGAGAGAAAATCAGGTCCTGTTCTCGTGTATCTGTGTTTCATCGTTTAGTGTGCTGTGCTGGGAATTGGACGTAAAAATCTCCCTTGGGGAAAGAAAGAGATAGCATACTAATAAGTAATGAAAGAGGTACAGTGCAGTGCAAAGTTGTCAAAACTAGTCATAATGTTTTTCTCTCTGACTCTGTTCTACTTTCTTTCATCCACTTTTTTCATTTGGTAAGTAGCATTCATTCATCGCCGTCAGTTTTCTTGCCTTTTTTCTCTCCATTTTTACAGTTTTTCCTAGAAGAGAAGGAAAAAGTGTCCAGTAGGAGAAAGCAAAAATACATATACGTGAAGATAGACTGTTCTTCTTTGCTATCTATCGTCGTCGTCCTCATCACTACTCTATCGTCATTACTGGAAAAAAAATTGTAAAACTTTGGGCAAAAATTTACTATGCGAGGGTCCATGGTACGTACAAAGTGTTTTTATGGATGGTTGCTGTGAACAGTTGTGGCATGACGCTACTTTTCTTGTACTAAAAAACTGCTCTTTCACTTCTCTAGTAGCTAATGATGATCATGACGATAATGGTTAGTGGTCAGAGAGAAAATTGTGCTGAAACTAAAAGTGATGATGGAAAATGAGAGACATGATGATGATACACACGTCATCATCATCCTTTGAAGAAGGACGAGCACAAATAGAAAACGCCAACTTCACCGAAAAAGAGAGATGGAAAATGCTTATTGCGAAAAAGAAACACTTAATAAAGCAGATGCGATATGTGATGCTAGCCAACATCAAGGAGGAGGATAACACCAAGCAGGACAAGCTTTTTTCCAGCAGCAGCGTTTCGTTTGCTATAAAGTGATGATGAAAAAAGTGGTGGTGGTGGTCCCTTTTCTGGTTTCAAACACACGCCAAGCCATATTATAACACATCAGCTATGATAGAGTCAACAATAAATTGATGTTATTTTGTCTGGTTATTTTTTCTAATGTAGAGTTTGCTAGAACGGCATTTTTATATAAGTAGTGTGAATGGATGAGTGGACGTTGGGCACTCTTGTGATATGATGTTTGTGAGTTTGTGTCTTGATGGTAGAGCAATGTTTTCTCTTAAGTATGTCCAACCAACGTCCGATTCAATAATAACATTTTGTTGTACATGTTGTTGTGCCACATTGGTCGTTGTATGCTTTAGGAAAATGATGATGTGTTAGTATTATGATGATATTTTTCACTTACCATCCTGAAGCGTTGTCACATTGACATAGTTGGAAGGACGTCCATCCACATTTTTGTAGAAGGGCAACAAGAAGATCTGATATGTGGTAAATTTTTCCAGACCAACGATTTGGAACGTGGAAGCTCCTGCGTTGAGAACCGTTAGCATTTGGTAAGCACTAGCGGATCCACTACTACTACTGCTACCTCCTCCACTGCCGCCGTTATTGTTACCTCCATCAGATGACATTTCATTTGGATCGTGTTGCTGGTGAGGATCCAGCAATTGACGGAAGTAAATGTAGAAGCCTTCAATGAACTCGGCAGCACTCACAATCTGAAAAGTAGTAGTAGAGAAAAATACAATATATAAATTGAACACGAGACACATATTGTCAGACTATACTGTATATCAACATAAAAAGTTCATCTATAAGTTATCGAAAACGCCATTATTTCGTTTGCTTGTTATGCTATGCTTGTTAGGTATTAAACTAGTATAATACCTAACAAGCATACTGAAACCAGTGAAAGTAAATAGAAAGTAAAGATGAAATTTTGTGCTAAAATGTTCTGCGGCAGTGGTTTCTGATACGATGATAGGATTCATTTATTCCACGGTTTAGTGCCTCGCAGTAATGCAATTCTTCATAGCATCATCGTAATCACTATTGCGGTATGGCAAAAGTATTCTATATACTCCATTAACTTCACTTCCTTTTGATTACCAAAGCAGGACTTGTCATAACGCAACACAGTCAAATATGATATGGAGAAAGTTTTCCGTCCCTGTCAATGAAATAAATATGCTTGGAGGCATTAGTGCTTTCCTTTTCTAACTTTCTCCATAATGTGTTGGCTTTTGCTTGATTCATCGTATTTTTTGCCGTCCTACATCTTATCCAAATAACTGGGCCGGTTAACTATGAAACCCAACTAGAGACTGTCAAATGGAGAAAATGCGAAAAGGAAGTGAAGATGAAACGGTATTTTTTCCAAAGGTTCATAACTTTTATATATTTCATGCAAGTATTATCTGAATCTATCTTCAAAATAAGAAATGTTGTGAGTTTCTCTGCTATTTCAGACTCGAGTTTATCTAATCTTAAAACATGTCATATAATGTTTGTTTAGAAGAAAAAAACACTTGTATATCATGTTTTTTTTTGCTGTTAAAATTTATAAATATTATTCTTCTGCTGTTTACCTGCCACTCAATTTTGATCGAAGTTGACGAGGTAGGATACGCATTTTTCAGGAGAACCACAATTCCCTGTCCAAGCTTCTCCCTCGCCATTTCCAAGTCATCACTATCTCTATTGCTTGTAGAAATGTGGGTAGTTGCACTCTCCGAAAGTGGGCTGGGAGCTGATACTATTCCCCCGGACACGGCCCGCACAAAGAAAATGTACTCGGTATTTGGCTTCAAATATTGAAGAGTAAACATTTCCACGGACACATCTGTCGCTCCAAGAAGCCACTCTGAACGAACCTCATCCGCACTGTAGTATTCCACTTTGTACGTTATTAGGTTGCTTTTCTTTACACCTGAGCTCAATGCTGTTGTGGAAGATACTAATCCACCGGCATTGTTGTTGGTGGCACTGCTTCCAATGTTATTATGATTATTCGACGCCAATGAAACTGAGGATTTGCCATTAGATTTCGGAGAAATAACTCTTGGAACACGTGTTGTTGATGAAGGTAAGTCACTTTCTTTTCCTCTCACTAGTCCAATGTTACTGTTATGATGAGTGCTCCCAGGATTTTTACGCTCGTCCACCTCAACAAAATCCTCATCATCAGAACTCCCATTGTTTCTGCTCCCTCTTTCTTTATCAATTTGCCCGTGACTGATGCGCTTGACACCTCCTTCTTCATCATCTTCCAAACGGCTCTTCAAGAGAAAACTGCTGCTGTCTCTATTAGAGCTCCCATGTACGTCCTCGCTACTTTCCATATTAGCCAGTGAGCTTTCCAGCAATGCTGCATCCTTTTGCATTTTATCATCGGCTATTTTACCACCAGTCTTTCGTAAAAATGAAGATTGTCTTTTCTTTCTGCTTTTTCTGCTGCCACCCTTACTACTCTTTCCATCATACTGATCTTCATCATCAGTCAAATGGCTCCCTAAATTGTCTAAAATGTCGCCAGCTGCAGCCACTGCCCAGTGCCAGTCACTATCAATATCATCATTATCATCAGC
>JAHZMZ010000101.1:0-15290 GCA_027743805.1 Lepidocyrtoides sp. E14
AAATGAACGAAACATCATGAAAATTTGCAAAATTAGTTTCTTTTAAGTTCAAGATAGTTAGGGGAGGTGCATAATATCAGGAATTAAATATGTTTCATGCATTTATCCAGCAACATCAACATTTTAATCGTAGTTTAGTATTTCTTTGCAATTTGAATGAAACTGAAGTTGAAAACAGAAGGTTTTATGAATGATATGATTTTTTCGCAATTGTTGTAATTGCTCGATCATCCATTCCCTATTGGTTGACCGTATTGACGTATGCATGCATTCAGAATATCAAGGCAACGTACTTTTTATCACTGGTTTTGAAGGCACCTTTAGAATAATAGTAAGCAAAGAGAAGACATAGCGACAGAACCAATTACTTAATGGCTATGCTCAAGTAAAAAAAAAGTGTATATAAATAGTCAACAGTAAAACCTCAAAATCGTTTATTGTAGATAATATAAAAAGGCAAAAAAGTACAATTACTTTAACATTTTTTAATCTTTTAACAAAAATTCGTATCAGTATGTAAAATATACCTACGTATTATTAATAACAAATAAATTATTGATAGTACAGAACTTCATGATAACGAATTAAAGTATGTAAATTGATATTGAACCTAATACATCATTAAAAAAGTATCACCTTAAATCTAGCCAGACTGGATAATCCTCGTTATAAAAATGCAAAAAATTGCTATTATGTGTGGACTTACTAATTTATAATGGCACCATATGTGAAGCTGATGTAGAATGTGTAGTTCCAAGCACTTGTTGCAGCTCCGCAATGAACTGCAATACGATGTAAAGGAGAAAACCACGGAAGATAGATTCAAGGACCAGTGAAATCCAGGACTGGCTAAATCCATTAAAAATGATACTGATAATTAAAAAGGCAATTGTCACATTCCTCCAGATTATGGCTCTTTGTAATGCCAATTTTGGTTCACTTTCCTGTACAGTGGAAAAAATTACTGTAATTAATACACTGCAGATTTTCCACTTTCTTTAATTATAATATGTAATGGATAATTATTTTTCTTACCGCCTTGGTAGCTTTGAGCAGCATAATGGCTGCCCAAATATCAATAGCAGCAATGATAGTCATTAAAGCAATGCCTGCCAAAATGATCCCAAGGGTAACTATTTGAAATATAATGCCATGATTTAAAAAATATAATTTGTTTTGTTTTTTGGTTTTAAACTGACAATACTGACATATATGTTTTGAGCATCAATCGACACATATTGCTATACACAAGTACATGTAGGTATTAATGTTTCTTACTGTGAAAATGGTCGTCTGGAATTTTTTTCAAGTCTTCATTGTCCTCCTTTTGGTCAACCATATAAAAGGCCCCAACTGCACCAAAGAAAACCAGTAAAACGGCAGCAAACAGTCCTACACAGGAGAGTATCTGTGTATCAAAATGAGGAACATTAATAGTATGCATCAAGTTTCGGTATTTTAATAAATATTACAGGTAAGTATTATAGACATGACAATTTTAGCTACAAAAATTTCAAAAGGACGGTGACGGTAGACCAAGTTCCTTTATGTAATATGTGTATTTCATTATCATTTAAGGGGAAGTTATATGTAGATACCATTTATAAATGAGCTTGTTATTGCATTTGGCTGGTCACGTTAGCGTTTGTTATTTAAAACTCATCCTCAACCGATTTGATTATACTTACCAAGTCAATAATGGCCACAATTCTCGCTCGGGATCGCCATAGAGAGAGCTCCATTTTGGTTCCTTTATTTGGTTTATTCTTCTACTTCAAATCGTATTATCTCAAATGAAGATTGCGATGATTAATTAATACTATTTTTAGGCACACACTACTGGCCGCAGATATGTAACTGTTTGGTACATGTATAGTTTTTATCTACATAAGTCGCAACTTGCTTTGGACGGAAAGAGCACTTTTCAAATTAACTATTTAAAATTTACTCAAATGTGTAGATATTTTCAAATTATAATGGGAAAAGAAGCACTACGCACTCACTCTGCTCCTTCCTGTTCTGCTGCTGCCTGGAATGTGGGCAATGATGTGATTCGAAGACAATCTGAAGTCTAGCAAGTCTTGAGATGTTTGTGCAAAGAAGCTTCTGTGACACAAATCAACACACAGAATCTGTCTGTCTGTCTGTGTGTGTGATAAGTGTCGTATTAAGTGACGAAGCCACTTATTGAAACCACGATGTCTGTCCGTCCGTTCGTTTCACGATAACTCGAAAACGGTTACGAGTTTTGAAGTTCTGTTTTCGGCAATCGATTGCTGGTTACTCCATGACGTGAACCTCCTATTTTGAAGGATTTCGAATAACGGACCCCTTTAAAACCATTACGATTTCAAATTTTTATCAATGCTTCATATGTAGCATATCATTAGAAAGCATTTTTATCTCTTATAACTGTAAAGATAAAATTTTGAAATATTTCGCAACGGTTTTAACAGTAAATTTTTAGAGGAGTTAGATATAGCAAGAAGGGTGTCAATAAATATGAACTCATCAAGACGGATCTGATTCTAACATTATCCAAGTTGCCTGTTCATGTTGTCTCGATTTATCCCACTACATTGCATACATCGCGGTATCTCAGTGATGACTTCGTCACTTGGGTACGTGTTGGCGCTACTGCTGGGTTTACTTTTCATGTATCGTCACCACTCTTAACCTTGCGGTATTGTATGATCGAGTTAGAGAACAATTATACCTATACCACCTTTGACCTTTGTAACACTCACCACGATTACTAAATTACTATATGTAGGTCGAATATAATATTATATGCTTTTCCAAAGCGCAACATTCAACAAGTTGTCCTAGAAGAAGAAAGATAAAAGAAAAATGAATGCAATGCTTATTCAAACAGGAAAATGAGACACCTCTCACCTCTAGTCCAGTTACTGGACTCGAGCACCACACGCATACCATATTATGAGAAACATCGTGTAATGTTGGATCGACTCGACTCGAGGTGAAAATACAAAATATTACATTTTGCATCGAATACCTCGTCTGCATTTATTCTAAAAGTAAGAGGTTTTTACGCACTGCTGAATGTAATATATTGTATCGTAAGATTCGTATGTGTGGGAAAGGAAGGAAGTAATCATTTATGTTTAGGAATGTTTACTTACACTTACACATGCATGCGAACAATGAATGATGTAGGTATTATGTATGTAATTGAAGAGAAATGATATTTACTCTTCTTGCAAATCAATACCTTTCATCAGTTAATTTACCTTTTGGTCAGTTAAAATGAATTTTTAGTCAATCGTTACTAATTCGCGTAGTAGTAATAATAATGTTTATTTTGCAAAAAAGCATCGAGTTCTTTAGGTTGAAAGATGAATGTTAGGTTCCAAGATGGACACACTACCGTCGTAGTGGCTAGTGAGGGTTTTGATGAAAAAATTGTTTACTTACGTGATCGCACTGTGATTTGTCACTCAAATAAGATAAGTTGGCAATTGGCATCACTAACACGTGCATGAAGATGAGCAATAATGAGTGTAGCTTGCTGAAAAATGTCAGGTCTGTCATCTTAAACTGGCTCACAGAGGACTGGACTTCGGCTTAACAAAAATAATAGATAAGCATATCTTTATCTAGAAAATAAAATGTCATCAAAATCATGAACATTAATCATAGATATGAAGATGTTTATTTCTTATGAATTGTACGATGATCATTTTCAGAAAAGCTCGTCTGCTGTTATTAGATCATCTTGAATAAATTAAGTAGTAGTTAAAATTAAGTCAATAGCAATGACAAAACCGACCTATCAACTACATGATGGTATTAACTTTAATGTAAATGTAAAGTTACTTTTGTATTCAGGCACATTATTTTTCCTATGTACATAAAAGTAATGTATGTCACCACCACAAGTTAGGCAGCTTATATATATTGTACCATAAAAAATGACAAATAAAGAAATCAAAATGTTTTTCATCAAAATGTACGGACAATATAACCTATACTGGATACATTGCAATATAATAGGGCTTTACACACTTTAAGACAAAAAAGGCTGAAATTTTTGTTTGAAATTTTATCCGCGAAACTCAAATTTTGTTTTACAAGACAAATATTTTCAGCCTCTTCTAGCTCTCGGCTGAGGCTGAAAAAAATAAGACAAAATTTTGTTTGAAATTCTATCAGCTGTCAATAAAATGCATTGATTACAGTTGAACCTGGCTGTATTTTCAGTCGAAAAGATAATTTAATCTGACAAGCAGAAATTGACGATGCCAGTGTCAGTTTTTAATAATGATAACCACAATTGTTTTTGTGGTGATCATTTAATTAGTGAAGTTGATGATTTGAATAAATAATTATGTTCATAATAACTTTGCTTCCTTTTAATTAAGATTTGTAATGAACAGTTACAACCAGAGACGATATTAAATGAAAAGAAGCATAATTTATATGAGCATTTATGTTGCATATTAGTACATGACTGTTCATTTTCCTTTTTCTGATAAAATATTTGGTTTAGCCCGCTTTTTTATCCAGGTCCTCAGGGTTTTTTACCTTTAATCGAAATTATTTCAATTGTCTTTTAAGACAAGAAAGGCTGAAATTTGAAAAGTGTGTAGAACCCTACATAATGTATGATATATATTATATCGTGTCCCTAGATTCATAACCAGACACTTGAAATCGTGTCCGACACATACCCAGACAAATGATTTGGTAGAAAAACACCCAGACAAATGATTTTGTGGAAAAACACATACCCAGACAAGTGATTATTGGGGAAAATTGAGATCGTGTACAGAATGCATGTAATCTCAGTTTCCCGCAAAAATCACTTGTCTGGGTATGTGTCGGATACGATTTCAAGTGTCTGGTTATGAATCTAGGAACACGATATATGTGTTGTCGTTATTTAAAATAAAAGGAATACGAAGGAGTAAAAAGGAGTTTCATGGAATTTGAGAGCTCTTTTATGCTGGGTATGAGATTACAAACCTCTAAAATGACGTTGTCTTAGCAGTCTCCCTTTCTTTTGCGAAAGCTGAGTTTGATTATTTTTTATTACGAGAATTTTAAAAAATATCTGCCTATAGTTACATACTAAATGCATACTTATATAGTATTGTGGAAATTTTATAGCAGTATCAACTCGAAGACAAAAACTATCAGCAAATCACAATCACCGTCTTCTAAACATTCAGATTTTCACATTCTATTGAAAAACGTTTGCTCCAGTGACATTAAGCAGTTTTCCAAAGTAATAACGCTTACATTTATATGGGCAAACATAGATATGATGACAACTTGTCATTCACAAGTGACATCGAAGACCATGGTTGGCATGCATGGGCGGCGTTGAGCGTTGAATCGAACAAAATGTTGCATAGGTAGGCAATAGTGGTACAAAAATATTAGTTTATTACAGTGGCATGCTTATATAAGTAAGTGATAAATGTTTACAAATCAGAAATTCATCTATGGTTTTTTAGGTAGTAATGTCACTGTAAACACTAAATATCTCTTGTTTTGAAACATGAAACGAATGTTCAACAGATTAAAGTGAAAGAACATGCGTAATATAATACGCATTGAAACATGATGTGAGACACGAAAGAGAGTGTGTGTGTAGATAAATAAAATGCTGTCTCTGCAGGAATTTGATATAAAAGAAAAATAAATGATTTCAACATTCAATCGAGAAAGATGAAAATGAAAGAGAAAAATAAAATTATGCTCATAACTTTTATATGAGTCATTTTTAGAAAGTCTCCATGCATGTACCCTACACGACATCAATCTTCATTTTCATGAAAGATTACAGAAGACAGTTATTTTATACTTTATGAGCAGTTGGTTCGACGCAATGGAGTCGGAGTTAAGTTTTTATGACGACAACACTTTTTAATCTTATCAAATTGTGCATTTAAACGATATATGCCTATATGCAATCATAAGAAGATGAAGTAATTCAAGTTAACCAAGTTAATGTAATATTATGCTGTATGTAAAATACAGACATTCCATTTCACTTGTTATTATGACTTACCTCTTGACCAAATTTTTTTATTCACGCCTTTGTTAGGAATAGCAATAGTAAAATAAAAATATGATGCATATTTATCTTGAGACAAAACGGTTTGAAAAGATGATTTCATCAAACAATGCATGACGGAAACTCACATGACAATTGCACAAATAAAATTGACATTAATTTTATTTTTTTTAAAATAGGAATGTATAAAAATAGTTTAATTGCATATGTTCGGTTAGGAAAATTCTAAGCTTCAAATTATACATCCGTCCGGTACCCCTCTCTACCTGCAAATATTTTCGTTTCACTTGACCAGTTTTCCTAATCAGTCACGTAGCCAAAAGTAGTAAGACAAAAGAGGTGATGTCTAAACTAAATATAAATAAGTATTGTTATCATATCAATGTCGTGATGGGTTGTTGGGATAGGAACATTAAATAAATTAGTGTTCATAAGAAAAATGTTATACTGAGGAACGCTATGCAAATTAGCTATAATAGATAGGGGTTATAATATGGAATACAGTATATCAGTTTAGGATTGCAATGGGTACAATAATAGATTGCAATTATTTTGAAAATTATGTTCATTTTCTTGTAATTAAGACAAAATTACAAAAAGCATGCATTATGTTAAAATTCCGTCCAGGTTTTAATTTAAAGTCAACACTTTTTTGCAATATGCAGTCTAGTACCAGTGGTGCAAATTTGTACAACCGGTTATACGAATTAATACCACCGGTGGCACAAATTCGTATAACCGGTTGTACAAATTTGTACCACCGCAAAATAATATAAAATAAATATTTCAGGTGGTACAAATTNATTTGTACCACCGCAAAATAATATAAAATAAATATTTCAGGTGGTACAAATTTATACCACCGGTGGTACGAATTTGTACCACCACATATATATATAAACATTCTTTATTCGAAAATATTATCCAAATCATAGCAAAAAAATACTGAAAATTAGCGAAAGAATCAGAAAAAAATGCCTGATTTTCTGATACCACACTCAAGAAGTAAAAGTTTGTAGCTTTCGTTTTATTTAATTTCTTAGATTTCGTCAGTTTTAATACTTCAAAAAATCGTAGTAAAAAAAGTTCCCAGTAGACTTTTAATTTTAATATCAGAAAATCGCAAATTTTTCATACTTTTTGAATCTCTAACGTAAAACGTGCGAGCTCAATATACAGAACGAATTTGAACCACCGGTGGTACTAATTTGTACCACCGGTGGTATTAATTCGTATAACCGGTTGTACAAATTTGTACCACTGGTACTAGACTGATATGCCCAACGCCCATTTATCAGCATAAGCTCAATTTCACCGGAGGATATTGTAGTCCTTTGCACTTACAAATTGCGCAGAATATGCAGCGAAAATGTTGAAATTTATTGATGCAGAGCATGCGAGTGATTACAAAGGCTTCTGTACATTTGCAAAATCACCACATGATCTAAAGTGCATTTAATCTGTAAAGTATGCCACAAACACAATCTAATCATTATCGCAACTAGCCAATATACATAGGTACGTATATATGTGTACCTGTGTATATTTGTCTAAAGAGATTCCATTGTTTCCAATCCAATCGATAAAAATATTTACGTACTAAAAATACATACTTTCATATTGATGCTATCAAATCCGCCCTAATTATCTATTTGTCATGTTGCATGACTCAGTTTCTAGTTTCAGTATCCTGAGGTGTACGAATCGATAAACTGTGATCCTTCTTGCTCTCCGGTCAGTTTGTTACGTTTTAAATATAATCTAGTCAATAGGTATAATGCATTTGGAAAATGTATTTGATCCTGAAGATGAGCCAATATTTATTTATCGTTGGTTTCTCAAAAAGCGAGATGTGATTTTAACGGACAACGTAGTATTCTTTCTTCATTATCACGTCACAGCAGCTCTATTTCTTATAGGATGTCTAGTCGTCACCGTAGCAATGTTCATCATGGATCCTATCGACTGCATCACTGACTCAGCAGTAGACAGTGTGATTGACAACTATTGCCTTTATCATAATGATGGAATCTCTACTTCTAAATTGACAAATGGGGCAACCGAAAACACAAAGAAATGTAAGTACACTCTGTAGATGAATCTATGTCTTCCCTGGATAATGCATGTTCCTCTATTGACCCTACATTTTCCCCAGACTTGGTTCCGCATCCTGGTATATCCCCCTCGTCCTACGATTCGAAGGACTCTGATTTTCATCATAATTATCTCTGGGTTGCCATGCTGCTGGTTATTCAAGGAGCATCATTCTACATACCCAGGGGTCTTTGGAAATACTGGGAAGGCTCCAGAGTTGACATTATTCTCAAAGAGAAAGAAAAAGCCTTTTCAAAGATTCAGGTAAAAGGAGGGGACGTCAATAGTCACCTTGATGATTTACGAAAAGATGCATCAGATGAGCAGACATTTGCCCCGGTAGTACACTACATTCTGTCCAACAACCATACCTTTTACTATTGGAAATTGCTAGCATGTGAATTTCTCAATTTGGCCAACGGATTTTTTCAACTGCTAATTATAAACGAGTTTCTGGGACTCGGTCTGTCGATGAAGAATTGGTGGTACAGTGAAGAACTATTTGAGCTTTTCCAAGAGACAAACCCATTTCAGAGAAGCGAAGCCGTTGATCTAATATTTCCAAAAGTAACTGCATGCACATTTTACAGTTATGGGCCCACAGGAAACGTAGTCAATTACCAAGCCGTAAGTTGTGCTTAGTAGCACCAACTAAATGTATAATATTTAAGGCCAAAGTGTGTGGAAAATTTAATCATCATCTGCTGGTAACCGATATTTTTCATAGATTTGTGTGCTTCCTGTCAATTCAATCAACGAAAAGATTTACATAACACTTTAGTAAGTTGTAATAATCATGTATGTATAATTGAACATACAAGTTCGGGGTGCTTCTTGACATCTTTTAATATCCCCGGATATATAACTAATTTGTCTTTTTAATATTAGTACATGGCTCCTATTTCTCATCTGCATTTCCTCCTTGGCTGTATTATACCGACTCACGATACTGATCCCTTTTGTACATAATGCGCTGCTCAAGATTCATTTGAGATCAGAAGAGTTTGAAAATTTTACTCTGGCCAAATTGCGGAAAAATATGAGCATTGGAAATTGGCAACTACTACTGCAGCTAACTGGAAACAGTAAAATGGATGCATGGGAGCTGACAAACATTGTTAAACATCTATGCATAAAATGTGACGACTTCAGTAAATGAGACGGGAAATGGACACTTTACGAAATAGATAAGTGGCAAATTCAAAAGATACATACATAACATATTTACCCACCTGTGAGCCTACCCGATAACAGAATAAACGAAAGTTCACAAATGACACAAAATACAAACTTGCGTGTTCGTAGCCCGTCTGTAAACCCACAACAATATACACATACACAATATTATGTTTAGAAACAGATACATAATAACAGAGTGAACTCTGTGATGAATGTAATGCTTCGTTCATCACAAGTTGTACGAATTTTAGCATAAAGTTCAGGTAACAAAATGATAAACTTTCAGTACATTTACAAGCATATAAACATAAAATACATTGTAAGTTTGCTTAAATTTTGATGCTAAAACTTGAAAAGATAAGGGAATCAAATCCTTATCTTCTAAACCAAGTGCAAACATAATAATAAATTTACGATCAAACGCTTGTGCTATCGCACTTCAATTCTGCATCTATTCCTTATCATCAAACTGTATCAGCAAAAAGTTGAACAAGTGTAGGTTTGTATTTACAACCAAGTCCAAGAATCAAAAACTGCATTTGCTTAAATTCAAACACCCTTTCCATAAAAGATTTTCTGTTAAAACCAATGTACAACTCGATTCATTTATNTATCGCACTTCAATTCTGCATCTATTCCTTATCATCAAACTGTATCAGCAAAAAGTTGAACAAGTGTAGGTTTGTATTTACAACCAAGTCCAAGAATCAAAAACTGCATTTGCTTAAATTCAAACACCCTTTCCATAAAAGATTTTCTGTTAAAACCAATGTACAACTCGATTCATATATGAAATAGCTTATCATGGCTCATGCGTATCTTCAATAATATTGCATGCATATATTATGTCCCTGCTCTAAATTTATGAATTTGCAGCAGATTTTTTTCAAAGGAGCGAATGAAAAAGATTACATTCGTACTGCTACGTGCACCAAATCACTAACTAATCCAATCCGTAAATTATGCACAATTTTAATGCGTTCCATTGCTGCATTCCATATTGTACCGAATTTATATTGTAGTACTTGTAAACTTTAAAAATTAAGTTTGGTGAAACATTTCGGGAATCATCATGACGGCAGGACTAGTTTCTGATGCAAAAAACATTCTTCGATATAAAAGGAAAGCTAGAATTGACAATGTAGTTTTTACACTACACAAGGTTACGGCAGGCATTCTAGTGATTTTGTCTGCTCTTGTTTCCTCTGGAATCTACGTGGCAAAGCCAATTGTTTGCACTAACACAAATGACAAAGCTGTAGATCATGTAATAGACGGCTACTGCTGGATTCACTCCACATTTACTATTCCAAACAAAACTAATGAGGAACTGGATGAAAGTATGTTTTTAAGTCACCACACGACTAACTTTTAACCAACATGAAGTTATCAATGTTGTGACAATTTAAATATTTCATAAACTTGAACACAATTTCAGTTGCCGTGGCTCATCCTGGAGTGGCTCCACATGTACCAGGAGATGAAATTCGTGCATACGCTTTCATCGGTGGGAATTGACGACTTTGCTAAAGATGAAGAATCCATTGTGACGCAGAGAAAACAATGCGTGGACTACTTTCACCGAGCCCTAGGCAATAATGAAGGATGGTCACTAAAGTACGCAGTGTGCGAGCTTCTAAACTTCATAAACGTAGTGATTCAAATCGATCTCACAGATAGATTTGTCGGAAGGGCCTTAAGCAAGTATGGATTAGGCTTGACCCAGTTTTTCAGTCAAAATCCAATGATGAGAACTGATGCAATGGTAAAATCTTTTCCTACTGTAACGCGATGTACATTTATGATGATTGGTCCAACAGGAAATATAGTTAACTATGATAGGTCTGTTTAATTTTTATTTTTCATTTTAATCATTAATAACATGACCTTTTTATAAATATTATCTTTCATTTAAATAAATAAAATTGCAGCTTGTGTGTTCTTCCCCTGAACATTTACAACGAAAAGTTTTACCCACTTTTATGGTAAAAAATATTTCAAATTTCTGAGTAAATTGTACGT
Organism: Lepidocyrtoides sp. E14; assembly: GCA_027743805.1. Taxonomy (NCBI): domain Eukaryota; kingdom Metazoa; phylum Arthropoda; class Collembola; order Entomobryomorpha; family Entomobryidae; genus Lepidocyrtoides; species Lepidocyrtoides sp. E14. The sequence goes on from JAHZMZ010000101.1 coordinate 11,339, forward strand.
ATTCAAGGTTGGGCGGATACAATAATTTGTCTCCTTTATTACGCAATTTCAGGGCGTGGTTCATCTTTTTGGCTGTGATATCTGGTCTGGCACTTGTCTACAGAGCAATTGTGTTTTTGCTTCCAGAAGTGCGTCATGAGCTTTTAAAGAGGAAATTTTTCCTGGCAAAAGATGAAATTCATGGTCTTTATCAGGTTAATCGAAAGCTCGACTATGGAGATTGGTTTCTACTGTACCAAATTGGAAAAAATATGAGACCGTCTGCTTTCTGCGACTTTTTGGAGGATCTAATACACAGATTTTCTACTAAAAACACTGACGATGAATACAGTAGAGTAGCACTCAAAGAAAAGTTTCTCTAAAGTTGCTGAACTTGCTTGGAATTTCCTGCAAATAATAATAATATGTAAATGTACAGTTACAAATAGACTAATTCATTCTAACAAGCATAGTTGCTTCGCACTTATTTTACAACAAGTCCTGTAAATTGAGAAATAAAAACTTTTTAATTGAGGTGTAAACTAAAGGGCCTGTAGTAGTGAAGAACCTACTGCAGCTATTGCAAATAGTTTTATTGTAGCTTTTCCTAAAGTTTATTTGTCATGTATTATAAATGATACGCATTTTGAACAAATCATATACTTCAATCCGGTGAAAGTTTTTCCAGTAACACCGCCTTAAAAATATTGCTCATGGTGGAATAGTAAGCTTTTCTACATGAACGATGCAGTGAGACAATAATGCGTGCATTTCCACCAATTTTTTTTCCTGCATTAAAAGAGTTTTTTGTTTAGTTAGGTAGTTCTTGTCAGAAAAGGGTTCAGAGTTTCTCATTATTACTTTGTTTGAAGTTACTGTGAAAGAAAAGGCAACGGCATTATTGGCACCTCGTTGTGTATAGCTCAATGCTGCTGCTTGTAGAGTTACACAATGACGTAAGAGCCCATTTCTGACAAAACTATTTCTATATGAAATTTTCTCGTATTCTGTGACTATGAAGGAAGTAGCAAATAGTCACTGAGAGTAGTCGCGGTTTTAGGATCTTCAACAACTTCCAGTCAGTGATGTTTCGGCAGTTTCCTCCGCTATAGAATCGAGGGGGTAACCATGTAAAGTACATAGGTGAGCGTCCAATTACAATGAAGAAGAAAACGATGACCTTGGGGTTGGGATAACGCATTGGGGTAAGGCCTAGTCAAATATGGGGTTAAGTGAAAATAGTGAATTAACTTGCACTATGTATCGCAAATCTTCATGTCAGATTGTTTTGGAGGGACTTAAATAGAATTTATAATTGTGCCATGCTACTATACTTGAATTGTTTTTGTCATTAATTTAGCTACAAGTTGGATGTTTTTCTAACGCATTGTAATAAATAATAAAATTCACAAGTTCGTCAAGCAACGCTTCAAATTTTAGGAGTTAGCTACATCTATTGTCATTGACTACAATAGTCAATGCGGTACTGTAGCAATGTTAAGTTCTAATTAAAAGTCAGTAGCACTAGCAAGGTAACTGTCTATTCATATAAATGGTGTAATCGCGCTTTTAGCGACACTTCATATAATGTTCAGAATCAGAAAATACTGCACACAGAAATTCCCTTATACTCTAGTTTAAGAGCATTTATTAGAGTTAATGCTGTTGCTTGATCAAATCGTTGTCAAACAAAAATGCAGTATCCATATAAAATATACAATTCATTTCTCTGGGTTTCTAGAATTTCAACCGGCAAAACTCAGATAATTTGCTACTACATTACTGTCGATTAGATTTACAAATGTCTACACACATCATGTGTTCACATTACATGATAATATTATGGTTGTACATACTTGTATATAGTTACATTGTGCTGGTATAAATTTCCTAGCTTTTTAATTTTGATATAATGCTTGCGTACTGTATTATCTGGCTGGATGGTACTACCTACAGAGACAGCATTCGTCGGAGAATATTTTTTTGTATTCCATAAATTGAAATCAACACTTGTGTATGCAAAGTTTCTCGAGTCAAATGCTCAAGCCAGTAATTAATGCATATTTCATGCAACTGGTTGAAATTTTCTACTTGAGGATAAGAATAAGAGGTATTAGATATGTACCTATTTACTTTAAGTAATTTACTTGCCTATTCAACACTGAATATCTCTCAACTCAACGTACAGCATCGTTGTCAGTCAAATAATCTAGGTTTTACACATGTCATACTCATGAATCATGAGCCATCAAAAGCTGTGTTGCAGTCTTGCGGAAAGAAGAATACAGGCACTAAGACAATAATATGCAGATGCACTTTCGCGATAAAAAATGTTACCTCCTCCTGCCTCGTGCACAATTTCCGACAGCTATGAGAAATTTGCAAATTTCTAGTGTGAGCTGTACGCTAAAAGAAACGAAATTTCATGCGCATATGTAGATTGCCTATTGTAGTTTCAAATGGTTTATGGATAACGATATGAACATTTATCTATAACTTGTGCTATGTGAAAGATTCAGGGATGGTTGTAGTAGTAAAATTATAAAAGCACTTTATTAATAGGTAATACCGAGTACTGGTGGTGGAAAAAAGCCAGAAATTCAGTTTTAGTTCTGTTCTACGAAGAAAGATGCTTATGGATGGATTGAAAATGCATTATACTGATACTGACTGACCGACACCGTCCATCCTTTGTCGTTTTGCATATCAGTATACTTCATATGAAAGAAGAAGATTGGAAATCTCTTTCTTGGGGCTTGTTGAAGGTCAGCACTCATCATCACGTACTTATCTACACATGTACGTGGCGTAAATGCGTCTCGATTAGACGCATCAAATGGTGTAAAGTTATCAAATAGTGTAAGTAACTACACGCTAAACTAAAACTATAGCATTTTTTGCTGTTCAGCTCAGCAAAAATTACAATGTAAGTGAGGAACAATGATGAATAATTAGTTTATTTTTGCTTTATTATAAATCGTAAAGATCAAACTCTAACTCGAGCTAGCGAGCTTGCTCGAGCAAATTATTCTGCAGACTTCGGCCGGCACTACAATTTAGTGCGCAAAACTGCGAGTAATCAAGGAGCATCGTAATTTGTTGGTTTAGTTTTAAGTAACTGAAACTTTAGTTTGATTATACTATCGGTACATCATCGCTAACATTTTTACAGTGACTACTGGCACGCATTGGGGATGCAGATATTGCATTTTTTGTTTTAATGTACATTCACTTTCAACATTAATTATATAACGTAGCATTCTACAGTAGAATTTCTAGTGTCTCTGCTGATTTAGCACATTTTGTTTTGACAGTACTGATGATCATTCCTTTCATGTAGATTGGAATAATAGGATCATTAAAAATTGTCCGTTAAATATGAAATAGTTGGCTAAAACTTACAAGTTTAATAAAGCTTACACGTTTGGTTGGTTACGACGACCATTAATGTTCTTAATAAAAACTTGTCAATGATGTAGTATAAAGTCGGAAATTGAATACGTTCAAATACGTTGACTACTGAATACTGATTCATAGAGATAGATCAGTCACTGAAGCGCATGGTGAATTTTGATGAAGCGTGCATTTTGCTATTGAGTTGAGTGAATTAAGAAGATTATAATGTTTTACGGAAATAATGCATTGAGTTGAGACCTCATCTTTGAAAAATCATGTGAATGGAATGGAGATTTTTTAGTCACTCTCAGTTCTGGAATGATACACTCACCCTCACCGTGAGAAAGGTTAAGTGTTAAGTAGTTTAATTTAGGAAATATTACTGCCCAGTGTGAGTGAGTGAATGAAGTATACGTTTCTGTCAAACACAACTCGAATAATCATCGTTTATTAGCCTGTTTTTACTGCTACGGTACTACTGGAAACATGAACAGGTGAGTAAATGTAACTTATTCATGACGAAAATGGCAATCATTTAGGTTTCGCTTCTTAGGGCGTGTAGGTAGGGTGGGTGGAT
>JAHZMZ010000102.1:0-18124 GCA_027743805.1 Lepidocyrtoides sp. E14
TTTCTTAACCAAGAATGCTTCCTAGTATTTTCCCTTCACTTCTACATCTTCTACCTTGTCATCATTTTGCCTCCAACATCAAAGCAAAGAATGAAATGGATTGTAACATCATTAAAAGTACGCTCACACACAGAGCGTCTCAAGCTTTCTTGTAAAATTTCCAACACTTTTTGCACAGCTTTTAACTCCAAATGATGCATGCATACACACCACTACAGCTCCAACTACTTCTGCTGACGCTTGTCTGATGTGCCGTGCTATATTCCTACTTTTTCCTAATTGAATAAGAGCAAAAAGTAGACAACACGTCTTAAACAGCCATGATCATCATCATCATCATCACCACCACTATCATCGTGATCATCGCCATTATCATCTTGCTGAGAGTGTGTGACTTTTGCTTCAGTTCACTTTTCCTCTCTTTTCTGCTCTCTCTCTCTCTCTCAACGTACACGTATGGCTTGAAAAGTCAAATCTTGCTGGTAACCGACATCATCATCCTGTCTTTTTCTTTTGCTTTTATTCATCAGCATCAACATCACCACCGTGTTCGCGTACTTTTCTTTTATAGTAGTACATGAGTATCACAAACTGTAAGTGACTACAAAACAAGGAGCTAGCCAGAAAGATGAATGTATTATTTGTGTACATGTTTTGTGTAGCTGAGCGAGGTGATCCGTGTCAGACAAATGGGTCCATATGGCACTATTTAACCCTAATAAAAGCAAGATGAAGAAGTGCCAGTGAGAGTGAAGCTGAGACCAGTCAGAAAAGACGGAGAGATGAGAACAAAATGTAAATTATGTAATGTGATGTGCTACGCTACCACCCCATTGAAATCCGTAACATTTTCTCCGTCTTCATGACATATAGTAAACGTGTAAACACTAGTTTCATTGTTGTCTATAGCGTATAAGGAAATTGTAATATTAATATTAAGTCGCATTGGTACCAAAAGTTCTTTCATCATTTACACTTAAAAAATCTTACATGGTCAAACTGAAGAAAATAATGCACAGGACTGAAATTAAAATTTGGATTAGTTTTTATCAGAATTGCAGATGTTCACAATGCTGAGTTGTCATTCATTGTCTATGTGCACAATGTATGAAGGTGATAATACCGAATCACTGCAGCTTTTAGTATAAGATTAAAATTGACGTAGCAATGTACATACATATGAGTTACTTGCTAAAAAGATGACAAATAGGCCACTATTCATTTAGAGATAATAAGTTTATTATGCTTTCTGTCGCTATTAAAATGTCTATAGCGTATAAGGAAATTGTAATATTAATATTAAGTCGCATTGGTACAAAAAGTTCTTTCATCATTTACACTTAAAAAATCTTACATGGTCAAACTGAAGAAAATAATGCACAGGACTGAAATTAAAATTTGGATTAAGTTTTTATCAGAATTGCAGATGTCTACAATGCTGAGTTGTCATTCATTGTCTATGTGCACAATGTATGAAGGTGATAATACCTAATCACTGTAGCTTTTAGTATAAGATTAAAATTGATGTAGCAATGTACATACGTATGAGTTACTTGCTAAAAAGATGACAAATAGGCCACTATTCATTTAGAGATAATAAGTTTATTATGCTTTCTGTCGCTATTAAAAATTAAGTCATTAAATTCAGAAACTCTGATAATTCTGAAGATGATCATTATTTATCACACTGTTTAATTGTAAGAGTTTAATTGATCTGGCACTAAATCATATCTGCTCTGCTACTGGATTTGGCGACAATAACCATTCAAAAAACAATAAAAACTATGCTGCTCATCTCGAACTCGCAACCAGTTCAGGGTGACGATGAATGAAAATGAAATAAAGTGGCTGTGGTGGAGCCCAATGGAGAAACACATAATACATACACACATATATGGATGTAATAACTGTTAATTTAGAGGATTTCAACGTGTTGTTTCTTCATAAAATCAACAGAAGGATAAATTGAATTTAATAACATTATTAGCCAAGTCAAAGCATACTGCAGTGGTGTGTACGTAGGGTGGTGGTGAAAGAGTACTTGTGAGCTGTAAAACCGATTTCGTTAATAATATCATTTAACCTACTTTAACCCTTTAATCTCGTTACGCTTAAAATGCAATGCCTTATGCATACACGATTTGCACTGTTGAGTGGAAGAAAACAGTAATAGTGACAAACGAATAAAAACTTGGGTGTATTTGTGGCTTGGCCAGCGACTGAGTTCATGTCCATGGTCTGATTTGCTGAATAAGTTTGACCTGGAGAAGACTAAAGGACCAATATGTGTAAATGCATGATGATGATATCAATATTATGGTCGTTGACACTTTCATGCTATAAAGATAATAGCCTAGCATTTTTCATTCAACCATGACATAGTACGACCAAGTGCAAAAATTAATTCCAATCAAATTGAAACAAACCATGCAAAGTAAAAAAAATGGCTGCATTACACAAACAACAACAAAATATTCTACTCGCCAACCAACGAAAATTGAGACATAATACGGACATACTTACGGAATATAATATACATATGATGATGATTTTGGTAATTGATATACACAAGAAGGCACTATTCACTTTGTAACTATACACAAGAACTGGATTAATCTCATACTTTGCCTCTGACGTAATTGATATTTACAGAGAACAGGAGACAGACAATGAGGAGCGGTCATCTCTGCTAATCTTAGCCACTAAATCTTCACAACATTCACTACACCATTTTTCAGCTTTTCTGTGCACAAATTATGAAAGCACTGCCCTTATAATATGGACAATTTACATCATTTTCTTGATTCACTTTAACCTCAAGACAATTCTAAATGCTATCATGTTTCTATTTTCTCGAGCATGAGCTTTCTCAGTCAAGTCAAAAGTCGTACTGGAGATAAAAAAAAACGTTAAAATGATTTTTTCTACCAAATGAGGTCCTGTTATATTAATGCAATGCAGTGCTGCTGATCCTACAATATTTCTTTTTACAATTTCCTTTCGATTTCTGATATGCGCTTACAATGTATGCATCTCTCGATTCCAGCTTAACTCTCTCCTTAAAATGCCACTATCTTCCAAGAAATTTTCCATTTCTCATCGCCATATCGTAAAACAGATTCTTGGATTCTAGTTTTTAACAAAAAAAGCATATTATTGGAATTCTTTTGGATTATTTTACCAACAACACAAGTCGAAACGGAATTAGGACTACAATGCAAACAAAAAAAGAGAGAGTGAAACTGACCTTTTCTACAAAAAATTGGTATAAAGGAGTAAAGAAAGATACAATAAATAAGACAAAAAAAACGTGAGATTCACCCTTCTTTATTGCGTCAGCTTACTAAAAAAAGAAGACACTTGGGCATGGTATATAGGATGCATTCAAACATACTTATATAGGTGTAGGTATGTGCACTGTGCGCCAGCATGCTATTTATGTAACAAAAAATCTCTTACGCACTAATAAAGGACCATTTCACTTTTTTGTGTGCTCAACCCGTCACCTCAAACTTGGGCTTCCTGAAGCAATAAAACTAAAGTCGAGTAGGCCAAACTGATCTAAATCAGAAATTTTGTTTTAGTTAGAACATGCATTACACTCATACTGCCTGAGGATTTTGTGCATTGTATAAAATCCAGTCCAAGGAATAGATAAAAAGTGGGTATAATAAAGTTTAAAATGTTCACGTAAGTAACTGCAACAAACTACCCTCCAAGAAGCCTTTCCTGATGAGACATTCAATTATATTAGAGCGAAAGGACTGCTAATCACAGCTTGATTTTAGCATTTTGGAGCACACAGCCATACCTATAAATACCCAAAGCATGTACCTAGTGAACCTTTCAGGTATTAATGTAGTAGACTGGTAAAAACGAGACAAAAATTTTTATTACATGCTTTCAACTCTATACAAGTCGTGCCGTGTAAAAATATCCCATTCAAAACAGAAAGCCAAAGGTAAAAGGTTAACGTAATCACTGAGCAAGTAGCCAACTTTTAGTTTGGTTTGATCCTTTTTCCCCACACGACTTTTTTATCCAGGTGTTTCTTTAAAAGTAGCATGTAAGAAAAAGGGAACAGAACCCGAAAGCTATTCATAGATAGATTTTTCAAGGGTTTTATTGCTTTATTACTTTCATTTTCAGTCGTTCTATTTCTATATTTTAAAAAGACTTTTCAGACTACAAAGAAGTAGATAACATCCGCCCGCTACTGTCTTGCGTTGTTTGTGGTACCGTGCAAAAAATGGTTATGTTTGGCACATAAAAAAACTATTTTGTATTCTTTACATCAATGGCCCACCTGTGGCGGTCAAGGAATTGCAAGGTTCAAAAAATCATTTTTCTTCCTCGATTACAATAAATGGAACCAAAAGATGGAATTCCATGCGTCATTAATAAAGCCAATCCCATCTCGTCATCATTTACAGTAAATATACTTCATGATGATGATTTTTGTATGCCTTGAGAAGAATCACTGGCAAAAAATATATTATACAGCCACAAAATGTATTAGTAACCTTCTTACCATTTGCAGTTATATTATAAAATAGGCAAGTACATGCTACGCATAAAAATCAGTATGTGCCTAAATCTATAACTCAATTTTCGTTTGTTTATGTTGTTGTTAACATTTTTTTTATACTTTCGCACTGACTGCGCTACCACTGCCGTGTTGTATAAGGCTGGACGACCTTCCTTTTTCCTTTCCAAACAATGCACAGGCTTGCATCTCTTCACATTTTCAAGATGACAATATGTGTGTATTGGGGGTAATAATCATAAAATAAAATTTGACGGTTAGGTACACGCATAAACTTTACTGACGTTATGTTGGTAATAGTAAATATTATTATTATGCATCACCCGACACATAAATAATATTATTATATGCAGAGTACTGAATTGTATATACTACACCAAACACCTTATACATTTTTCGTCCTACCACTTTTCAACCTACAAGCATATTATACTATGCGGCCGCACTCCAAATAAACCGTTTTATTGCGCATTTACTTTTTTACAAGTAGTTGATGATACCGCTAGCTACCAAAAAACCAACACTTTTTGTAATAATATCCACATTAAACAGGTGGATTTACTTTTGCATGTATAAAAAAATTGGCACTACTTGTGATTTTCTTTTCAAGTTTGACGAATGTGACGACGATTGTAATAGTCCCTTATTCACTTCATGATTCGGTAAAAACAAACGTAATGTAAGAGATCAATTGTAATCGGACAGAGACTACGTACTTAATTGAAGGAAAGCTAATGACTATTAATTAGCAGGGTGAAAAGGGATGGTCCGTTCTGTATTTACAATGCCTAGTACACCACAAAATTCCCTTTGTTAAAAGTGTACAAAGTTTTGCTGATTCTGCATCAATCATTCCGGATAGGTGTACATTGCTATCGTTCTATCTTGGAAATTCATGTCATTCACAAAATGAGCCATGCAAGGAATACATAATGAATGTCAACTCGTCCATGGTTCACCATCACCACCAACATTCTTACTTTTCCTAGTTTTAAGCTGGAGAGTACAATCTCTGCGCTATCGTGTGTCCGTGTGTTACTGTATGCAAAAGTTGGGAAAAACGAAGAAGAACAGGATTTGGTCTTGATGAAAAGCCTTTTTGGAAAGATATTCTTCTTAATTTAAAAAACTTGCATTGAAGAATGAACAAGAGTGCGACGATATGATACGATGTGTTATGTATACATTACCCTCTCTCTTGAGTCGGTCCGTTGAAAACAAAAGATATGCAAGCAAACCATCTCTTTTTCAACTTCAAATCTAAAATTTACCTCACACACTCACGTGTACATGTTATATGGATCTTATGTAAATGCTGGCGGGACCACGAGAAGAGACAAGAATGCTGAATGTGAAATTTCTCCAGAGGAAAGGAGCCCACACTTTATTGAAATGACACGAGGAAACCGGGACCAACAGTGATATTTTTGATAGAAGAAAGTACACTACTAAATACAACATACATACGTACATCATCATCGCCATCATAAAACAACAGAAACGGACGGACCCCAAAATGAAGAGTTTCAGGAAAAGGGTACTCACCGAGAACTTTTACAACAAAGGTAGAATATACAGACATTGCTCCTTTTGCTGTGCTGACTGTGTGCATTAGGTATTTAATCATTATTAGTGTTCAATCTCTCTCAGAAAATTTCTTTATGAATGAAATCAGTGCACGTATGATATAATGGGAGGATCGATTTGAAACACAAATGTACGATTACTATTATATAATATGTATTATTTAGCAATTGCAAAACTTTCTTGAATAGTAGCAACTCGAGTTCAGTCAGAACTCAGAATCCCCCATGAAGGGTGGTGGCGTACACGGTAATGGCAATGGCGACGAATACAAAAGTGATGGGTTGAATGCATAGTCAAAAACAGAAAAAATAGTGCTCCTTGCTCTTCTTTCCTTGTCATCAATGTCTCCGTCTGTTCCTTTTTCCCTTACTGCTTTCGTCGCTATAATAAAGCTAATGCATGAAACATGGTCTCAATCAACTAAAGGGAGAGCATTGCCATTCGCCATACTTGAGTAAATAAGCTCATATATGAGGAGCAAAAATAACGAGAGAAAAAGGGAGAAAAAAAAGTCTTCAAGCAAAAACTTCAACTTTGCATTTTTCCTTCGCTTCGCTTCCTTGCCTTTTTCGTCGTCGTGATGAATGACAAAATCAATATAAAACTAATATTGTGTATTGCACAATGTATACATATTAGCGTAGCATTCTGTGCTGCTGTCAGTCAGTCAGTTTTGTTGTGCATGTATGCTTCTTTCTGCGATGCTTGTAGGTTTTTTTTTCTGCTATGAGTGTTCCTTGCTTTCTGTTATTCTCATTTTTCCTGACACGATTTTTGCTACAAGTAAGCGTTTCCTCTTTTTCATATACTTAAATTAGACAAACCTTAAACACCATCGTGCATGGCACGTTGTGTATAAATATGACTGTGAGGAGGCATACATCCATGTCACTTTACTCGCTTTAAAAATACTTTTGAAAAAAAAGTTGAGTGCATGAATCACTTTCCCTTAAAAAGCACACCGTTCAGCAAGCTTTTAACCTCCATTATGCTAAATACGTAGCCAGACTGTCTCTCTTTAAAAGAAAAGACATTGTGAAATTTACACAGACACAGGCCAAAACTCTGATAAATGATTTGCTGATGTGGCAAGATAATGCAATGCGAGTACATCCATAGAATAATGTCGTGTGTGGAAACAAGAGAAAGGCTGAAAAGAAAGGATGCCATTTTGACAAAAGACGGATTTTCAGTCCATCGGATTTTCTGGCTTTTAACTCTTAACCCATGACATGCCAATATAAACTTAGAGATATATTTTTGTAAAATGTAAAGAAAAAGTGAAAATATTTGATAATAGCAAGAAAGCGACTTGAATAGACATATTTTCATAAACTACGTGAAAGCACAAAAAACGAGCAGCATATTAGAGTGTTATGAGCAGTTGGAAAACATTTACGAAAAAAATTCACAATTGCTAACCTGATGGAGGGTAAGGCGACGCCGAGCTGGGATCCGGAGCGCCATAAGCGTTTCTGATGCCATAGCTTTCATGAAACGTGGCAGGGTCAACGAAAGATTTTCGCTCGTCTGAAGCCGAAACTGCTGCTGCAGCCAAGTAAGAAGATACAGGCTGACCATGAGTGTCCATATGGCTTGGCACACGGCTTGCATAGGGTGAGTAGTTACACCAACTCTGTGCACCGAATGCTGCCTGGCACTCTGTGATTGATGAGGGGCCTCCTGGATACTTGTACGCGTCATTGGGCCAGAAAGGGAGACCATGACCGCCATGGTGTCCATCTTTCCGATGAGAGCTGGGGGAGTAGTATGCTGCTGCTGCGGCTGCTGATGAACCCATTGATGTGCCGTAAGGGTTGGGCTCAAATGAGGAGACTTGGTGAGCTGCTGCTGCTGCTGCTGCTACTGCTGATGTACTGGATGAACCTGTTCCACTGCCACCACTACTTGCAGCACCACCTCCACTTGTTCCACCACTTAATGAAGTGTCCACTGGTAAGGACCCTGGATAACTCGACCACGCTAAAGAAGCGTTTATAAAAAATATAGAATACTCTTTTACAAATCATTTAGCTCTCAGTCTCCACAATTCCTTAAATCTCTGTATTGTAGGGAAACCGTAATTGGGATGGCTTGTATGAGAACCATTTCTAAAATGATTTTTTCTAAAGAAAATATAATGCCGTAAATCTCCACATGCTTTGCATCTTCATCAAACCAAACTATTCATGGTAATAATCCATTCATTATTCATTTAGTTAGTTACATAGTTTAGTATTGTTTTAATGGGGAGTAAAGATAAAGCGACCATACACCACCATAACCATGTACATTTGAAAGAATTAAATCAACAAATATTTTGAAAAAAAGTGATACAAGGTACATTAAACATAAAAATACATAAAAAGCTTGTGCCTTTCCAAAAATATCTAAACCCAGGTTTCTTGACAAAAATAGTAACTAAAAGTGCTGTGAGGATGGATTCAAAGTTTAAAAAAAACATTGCCAGCTTTTTTTACAGTGTAACACTTTGTGAAGTGAAGAAAGTATAACAAAAATAATAGAGATAAAACCCAAACAGGATGATGATGATGGCGAGCATGTTTTGCTATTTATATAAAAGGACGTGATCTAATGTAACCGCGAAGATGATGAAACTAACTTAATTAAGATTTAAAAGAAATAATTTCAACTTATAAACAAATTGATGTAAGGGGAAAAGTAAGCAGCAGGTTGTCGATATTTGTGTGCTGTGGATGGAATGAAGTAGGGGGAGGTAGTAGTAGTAGAAGTAGTCAAATTAATAGAAAAGCTCTCTAACCGGCAGCTGCAGAAGAGTGTCCCCCATAAGCGAGACTACAAGAGGAGGCTCCAGCAGCAGCAGCAACCGCTGCCCCACCACCCGCAGGGCCCACAGGTAATCTTTTAGCTGGAATATGAAGGGGTCCCGTGCTCGAGGTTCCAGTGGGAGAAGAATGTGAGCTCCCGTTTGACAAGGAGAGGGACATAGAGGAAACTATTGGAGAAGTTGACTCGAGTTTAATTGTATTATTATTATGATTATATGGCGGACTCGTTGTTGATGAGATCGGAGTGGTTGCTGAAGAGCCGCCAGACGATGAACTGCCTCCTCCATTTGCACCGCCACCGTTTGTAGTGCCATTAGTGCCATTTCCACCCCCACCGCCACCATCATCGTACAAACTTCCATTCATCATGTTCATGCGACCACAACTTAAACTGGAGGAAAGTGGGGCGTCTAATACCCCTCCTGCTGAGGCTGAGGCAACTGCTCCTGGCCCACCTTCACGCAAGCAAGTAAATAACATTTTGTCTGACTTTCGATTTTTTTGTTGACAAGATTTTCTTCTTTTTACAGAAGATTTTATTGATTAAAAATAAACCAGATCAATTGTTTTTCTCGCAAAATTAAAAAAAAGGGTTTGTCACGATTTTCAGCTTTACTTGCTACTTCTTGAGATCTACACCAGTCTGTTTATCAATGTTTACTTAAAAACACAACTATGCCACAATGTATCCGTCATAATGTTCACTAGTGAATTTGAATTGTGCATGATGGCGATGATGGTTAAAACCACTGCTTCTGCCATACCTGCATTATAAACAGATGTACAATTTGTTTTGTGTTGTCTAATAATTAAATATTTTAACTATTCTTTTGCGCAATGATGTTTAGCGAAAAATGCTATAAAGCAAAACAAAAATTCCCTCTGTTTCTTTTTTATGCTGCAATAGAGCCTTTTTCTTGACTAATTAATGCAAAAAAATTCGCACACTGATAAGCACTAAACAATGTTCGTGAATTGCATTATTACACTACACATATGTCTTCTTGTTGGCTTTCATTCCAAGTAAAGTTAATGAAGCTGAAGTGATTGGTATATACAAAAGTTTTTTTTATAATTTGCTGCTCATTTGAAGAAAAAACTGTTAACTGAAGCTACTGGCAAAAATTTTACTTGCACGCATACCGTAATCAATAATTGTACACAGTCATTACTACAAGTCTCGACCAATTGGTCAGTTTTTTTGTAGGCTTATTTTTGACTAATTTATTATCAATTATGATCATTCAGAAATTTCCGTCTTCTTCCGTTACATGATTCGTCTCTCTCTCTCTATCTGTATTGAATTTAATTGCTTCTTTCTTTTTTTCTTGTGCCTTTCTGCATATATGGAAAAACTCAATCTGCAAGAAATAAAACAGAGAGATGGACAAGTGAATAGGCATATTTGTATAAGTATATGCATACAAATATGTACTATAGGTTTATAGGTAAGTAAAAAAAACTACTTTTGTGATACTATACGCATTAATGGCCATTTAAGTCGATGAAAGACTTTGAGTAATAAATTTTCTATGCAAATTTCTTTATCGCTATCATTATATTAAGGATAACAACGAGCGACAACAGTAGCGAAATAGCATAATAATAATATAATAATAATAAAATATAAATCTAACTGTGAACACACATGAACATGAAAAACTAATATATGATGAAGGGAGAACGATTTTTTACTCTTTCCATCATCCTCTTTGCTACTACTTTAAAAAATCTTGAATGGATTGTTCGGCAGCGAAGGCCCTAATGCAATATATAATAAGAGAATCATAACAGTACAAACAAATATATAACAACACTGTTAAAAACTAATGATGACTAGCAAAAAAACAAACAATATACGACAAAAATATGGCAATGCTCACATTGAGTGTTTGAAGAAGCAGTGCGGCAGCAGAGTAGCAATGCCAATTACAAAAAAATAAATATATTTTAGCAACCCGTTTAAAAGCACAACTAACTAAATAAATGTAAATCTAAATTATAAAAAATGTATGGTACATAAACTCCCTACTAAAATATTCATTGTTTGTGCATGCAGCAGATCACTAAGCCCTGCATAAAAATATGCTTTATTAAAAACACAGTGTTTGAAGAAGCAGTGCGGCAGCAGAGTAGCAATGCCAATTACAAAAAAATAAATATATTTTAGCAACCCGTTTAAAAGCACAACTAACTAAATAAATGTAAATCTCATCTTCAACAACAAAAGTAATGAACGATATTGTTGAACGTGGATTGTATTGCATATATATGTACCTACATACTTACTTAATTATTCATTAAATTATAAAAAATGTATGGTACATAAACTCCCTACTAAAATATTCATTGTTTGTGCATGCAGCAGATCACTAAGCCCTGCATAAAAATATGCTTTATTAAAAACACAGTGTTTAAAATGTATGGTACATAAACTCCCTACTAAAATATTCATTGTTTGTGCATGCAGCAGATCACTAAGCCCTGCATAAAAATATGCTTTATTAAAAACACCAGTGCACTACTGTATTGCCAATACATGGTCTTATTTATATTTAAAATACAATAAGAACAAGTTTTCACCTTCCTTCATTTCATTTCATCACATCCCATCAACCACCACCACCGCAACTCTGCTGCTACCATCATCATCATCATCCTTTTCAGAAAAGCCAACGGTGTAACGAAAAGCTTTTTTATCATATTACTACGAGCTACTGCTTCAAAACGCAAGAAAAAAAAAAAAAAACGCTTTGCGTTTCGAATGTAACGCAACAGCAAACATTTTCAGAGGCAACAGCTTCTTATTTTTTCCATCAACAAGTGAATAAGTGAATCGTATCAATAATATTTTGTACATCTATCTGTATGCCTGCCATTCTGTCTGACTCTCAACTTGCTTGCCTTTGCTCATTCAATTCTACTACTAAACTACTACTGCTTCTTCGTCAGCTTGGTGGAATAAAGGAGAAGGGAAGAGAGTAGAGCTACTCAGTATATCAATCACATTTTGAAGTATGGATTTTTCTAATTTTTCAATAAAGGAATTCACTTAGCATCTTCGTGTGCTTTTTGACTACCTACAACACAGCCACAAGCGAAATTAATGTTATCCCCTATACCTGTCTACTGATTTTGATTCTACTGTGCTGCTGTTTACTTTTTTTGCTTAATTGATTAAAAAAAAGTTTTGGCAAAAATGATTTTCCTTTTCGTTTGTTTTTTCATTCTCTTTTCCGTTGACAAGCCTGTGTACGAAGATGATCATGATGATGATGATCATTACGAACATATCATCTATTAGCTGATTTGTATGAATTTTTATGCAAAAGTATGTGTCGTGTTTACTATAGGCTAATATGATTTTCTTCAAAATAATCAGTGATAACAAACCAAACCAATGTTGAATTTGAAAAACAAAAATTTTACCAAGTAATTTAAAATTACACAAAAGATGACCATTGCCCCCATGTACTTTTATGACTTCAATGCTAATGCCATCGTTTAGAAACAATGCGAGTAGAGTACGCAAAATGCTTGTTTTATTTTTTAATATCCAAAGTTCTTATTACCACACACAGTGGAGCATCATTTGAAGGTCAGGCATGATCGTGCGAAGGTGTAGAAAGGATTGAAAGCTTAGACCAGTAAAAACTGCTACTACTTCTCCCACCATACCACGACGAACGATATCCTTTTTTCTGAATGTCAAATTTTCATCACGATATTTTGTTTATTATTAATAGCGCTAAGGATGGATTACCATTAAGGGTTTGGAATAGAGACAAACCATGACGAGATTATATTTTGTTATTGTTATTGTGTCGTGTCTACAGTTATTCTGAAGAGATCATGATTGTAGTGTGGTGCGGTGTGGTGATGACTAATACGGTACAATAGTAAGAAGAAAACAATTCTCATATTAATAGACATACTTTCCTGCTCGTACCAACTGGTAATTTTTATCTCAGTTATTTTTGTTTTAAACACTTGTTCAGTGTTGTCTACCATGCTGCTGACTAAGACATTTTCTTGAAAATTGCAATATTTATTCCTTCAAAACTACAAACAAACTCTAAACATCATAACATAACGCATGAAAAGAAGGCTACCCAGTCAGTTGACTCAACAGGCAGCAACATTCATAATGCTAAACAGATATCATCACGAAAAAAAACGACAGAGTCATGCCGAATTATGATTATTATTGTCAAAAGAGAAAAAATAATAATAATAAAGGCGGCTTTTGACTTATACGCTTACCATATAAAATATAAATATCATCAATATACATGCATCATATATTTATTTTGCTATACATACTCTCCGTACAATAAGCAGTACTCGTCACTCGCTGACTGTTTAACTTGCTTAATAATATTATTTTGATTTTCAGCTTGATGTTTTCATCTAATTTATTAGATCAGAGTGATGTGAAGTCAGCAGGAGTGCGTTTCAATGTGTGCAGTTAGTAAGTAGCAGTAGCTAGCAAAACTTGAAGAAAAAATATTCATTTCTGTTCGTCGTCGTCAGACAGAGCAAGCGTTGTGCTCAAAAGAAATGTTATTGCAGCATAGCAGCTCCTCTCGTCTTTCGTCATCATCAAATGAATCGACTCACTTCTTCATAAGCTCTCACTCGTCAACTAGACGTCATTCTTACAAGCTTTTCTATTATTATTATTGTATCCATCTTGCTAAATGAAGTAAATAGATTTGCCGATTTTTTAAGCTGGAAGCTTAATCCATTTTTTTCGTACAATATTCATTTCCATCATCATCTTAAGATCATGAATGAAGTAATATTATTAACATGAGAACTTTGATACTTGCTTGGTGGTATTAACATTTTTCGAATTCACTTGGGCAAATCTCTAGATACAGATGCATATACATGGTAAACTCTATAGTGTGCATAATATAGACAAGATATTGAAAATTTCATTTCAACCTTTCTAACATATGCATCCCAACTGCCAATTTACTTACACACAGTGTAAACACATCATGGTAGTTTTCTATAAGATCCTGAAGGAAGTTTTTTTTTCAAGTTCATTTAGCCTGAACGGATGATGATGATGATAAAAAAGGATGAGGCTTTATAAATTGATTATTTGATAATCATCAGCTGCAGAAACATGCTGCTGTAAGTTTTCCTTGCAAGAGATCATCATCACAAAGCCTAATTCCATGGTCATGATGAGAGAAGACGTTGCGTATTTAAAGGACAAAACCCACCCCCAACTAACCCAATGGCTAACCTTTTTTCCTTTTTGCTGCCGATCGATAATGAATTTCTAATGGATGCATATAACTTGGTGCGTTGCAAATTAATATTGAGGGCAGTATATGCGTAATATTTTAGAAATTTAAATAGTTTGTGAAAACTGGGGAAATAAACAGCAGCAGCAGCAGCACAACAGTAACTTGTGATTTAATAGCTCATGGACAACTGCTGAGTGCTGCATCAGTCATAATTAAAAGCATATAATAAAATGTTTCACAAGATTTATCATCTGTACCATCAAATAAAATACCTATTAGTATTCAAAGTATTCTTAATATTTTCAAATAAATGATTACACTCATTGTAGTCATTGCGAATGCCTTATGATGAAGATGACTTTAGAATTTTAATTAAGGCAAAATGTGAGCAGCTCACCAACATTGTTTTTTACAAATGCAAAATTAAAGGCTTATTAACGTACTTGGTTTTTTTCTACAGTAATGGAGAGTCAGGCATGTTCATCATAATAATCATGTATACATTTTGTTTTCATATGCACAATTTCCTTCACGTTTGTGAGCAGTATGTATACAAATTATGCAACTGTGTTTGTTCTCTGAGAACCCATGTAGTATTTTTGCACGGATGCAAGCTTTCTTGTAAGATGTATGAAGAAGGAAGAATAAAAGATGAATGACGTATAGAAAGGCACCCTGTGGCTTTTTTGCTAGATGGTTATCTGGAGAAACCCCTACGGCTTTTGTTGAGGATTATTCGGCTTTTGTAGCGGTGTACTTGCAACGCTCAACAACAAACAACAATGCGTACTATTATTATTATTCAATGCATTATTAGTGTTACAATAACTCCACCACTGACCACCACTGACCACTACTACTACAATTTTTCTTTAGTAAAATTGGTTGATGCTTTGCTACTTGTTATAGTATTGGCAGGACAGTATATACCACTAGTATGCTTGCTGGTATACTCATATCTAGAGATTGATTAAAATACATTGACTAATTAATAAATAGTGCAAACTTACTCCATGCTGTTCTCCCATCCAAAATTAAAAAGAAACATGAGTTTAATTTCAGAAAATTAGTATCTCTTTTCTCCGAAATCTACCTGATTTGGCTTATAGATTCAATGCAAACAAAATAAAATTCAATAAAAATTTATATATAAAAACGGTGGAAGGAGACCTACCCGTTTTTTCATCAATTTAAACTAATGTACCCAGTCTGCATCTAATTTTTATACTTTTGCTAATGTGGCATTAAATAATACCGTCTAAAATCCACTTTATCTTAATAGCAAAAAAAAACAAAAAAAAACACACGCGTCAGTTGCAGCTCAAGCAATTACTGTTACTGGCTATCCTGACCATCTTCATTGTAATATATCTACAACAAAAATTAACCACAATATCATCTCTCTACAATGACTTATCATCATTTTGTGGTTTTGCTCAGAATAAAATATGTACCAAGATCAAGCAAGCGAGTAACCAGCATCCATCAAGTTATCACCACAAAACAACTGAGAATAAAAAATATAAGAGAAAATATACCTACACGCAAATTATGCATCATCCATGCAGTTCATGTAATCTTTGCTGCTGTCTTGCATGCGGATGTGATGTGCACACTGTTTGTAAAGTTAAGTTGGGCTAACTGATATGCTTTCTAAAAACGGAACCAGAAACGAATGCAAGAAACAGGGTGGTAGAGTAAAGACTTAAAACAGACCTACCTGCTATGATATGATATGATATGATGATGCTACCTGATGTTTTGTGTTAAAATAAGTTATCTCTTCTCTTGTAACTTATAACGCTTTGCTGAATCCATCACTCATTTCACTGCTATGATAAGATACGATTATAATGCTGAAGGAGGGAAAATTCTCGTTCATGTAGCATCCATCAACATACCATCGTACGCTAATAGTGTTTAATCAAACTATAAAAATTTTCAAAACGTATACCACACAAAAAAAACAATATTATGCGAGTAGCAAAACAAACTACCACGTATAAGCAATAATGATCAGGATAATTCTACAATTTTTGTAAAAAAAATAGCGTTAGCAATTAGCGTAAGGGAAGCAGTATTTCATTTTTTGGCAAATATGTGCTAAAGGCAATGCAGCGAATAAAAAAGTGCAGCAGTAGTGTACAAACACAACAACAAAATCTGTAATTCATAATAATAATAATTTCACCGAGTCATTCAAAAAACAGCACGGGTATAGGTCATGAACATAAGGATCAATTAAATTAACGCGGTCGAATAGCATAATACTCTTAGCAATTTTTCAATAGTTCTACCCTCAGTCAGTGTCAAGAGTCATGCTCCTCCAAAAGTATTTTAAAGAATTTAGCGAACAGCTTTTTTACGTTAAGAAAATAAGTGATTAATCATTGTGAAACGAGTTTTTAGGGTGCGTAAAGAAAAGCGTAATGTAAAACTAATACTTTGAACAGGGAGTGTACAGCAAGAGAGAAGAAAAAAATCATAACTGATAAAGAAGATAATGATTATATTATATATATATAATTTTTACAGTTTTTGTAACCGTATTTTATGTACGTACCTAGATGCATTCATATACAGACTGAGTGGACGATAGCGCTCGCCCTGTGATCACCAAAACATCACCTCGGACAGAGCAGCTCTTTTTTTAAAGAAAGAAAACGGAACAACGACACAGCTATGTATGTATATGTATGTATTTTTGTTGCTGGTGTTTGGATAGAAAGTAAGGTGTAAATGACCACACCAGGACCACCACTTATTTTTGAACTATTTATAGCCAGCTAAAATTATATTACAAAAACGAGCATTTGACTTGGGAATGAACTTTTTGTCTGTTTCTTGAACGGTGATGTTATAATGATGATTTCCTTTTTAGTGAGAGGGAGGAAGAAGACAAGGGAGGATATACAGTACGATTATTTTTCAATTTTGATCCATGAGTCAGATAATGCTAAAAACTTGACGTATTTACTTTTCCGCGTGGAGCAAAAGTTGGAAGACGCTTTTGCTGGTTCGACGATTTTTCTACAGAAGAAGAAGTTCAGGTGTGATTGTTGCAGTAGGAGTTGGAGGAAGAAATTTTTTTTGTAGTTGTGTAGTAGTAGAAGAAGTAGGTGTAGTAATCCGTTTCTACAATATACAACGTACAACAACATACAAACATGAAAATGTAAATGTGCTTAGAAATTTCAAATTTCCCTATATATATATGCCATATATAAATAATAACATTTACACATTTAAGCCAAAGTATAGAGTAACGTAATAAAGCCATTATACAAAAACACTTACTGCACTTATTAAACATAAACACATATTTACAAGATCTAGAATAATTACAAATTGTTGTCCATTTAATATACTTTTTATCAATTGTCTAATACGTAAAACATTATGATACAAAGGAAGATAAAATTTGAGGAAGCTGCTTGCTTTTTACTACACTACTTCTTTATGCGTACGTATTTTTAAGCAGATAGCAACAATGGTACAGCCTGGCGGTTTGTGGCAAACATGAATAGATAACTACAGCAGAAAATAAAATCTTATTTTATTTTCTCAAGAAAATGGACTCTTTTGAACAAAAACGAATAAAAATACATTTTTCTGGTCCAGCGATAAGTACACAGTAAGTGATTTTAAAACGCTGCATATTGAGAGCATAATATTCTGTCTGTACTCTATCTGTATGCTTTGTACAATACAGATAAGCAGCATTATCAGCAACAGCGGATTTTTTTAGGTAGAGATACACATGTAATGTAATTGTTCAAAACATTTTCTCTGCCAAATCACACCAGGTACCGAAAAATGAACAATTAGTTTTTGCATGGAATCTCTTTTACCATATTACAAATTTTATCACAGGAAAATAAAACCACATAATATGAATGATCTATAAACGAAACAAA
>JAHZMZ010000103.1:0-12640 GCA_027743805.1 Lepidocyrtoides sp. E14
AAAATATTCGACAGCAGCAGGCGATAGTTGTATCTTCCAAACGTAAGATTTACACCTTACTCCCTTTATTATGCCGTTCAATTTCATGCATACGCAACGACGTCGACTTTGTTTAGAGACTGTGTATATCTTATAACTATAATGAATCCATTTAAAGGACTGTAAATACACAAGTCATTTCATGCAAAATAACAATGAAGAATGACCAAAGAAAAGAAATGTACAAAAGCTTAGTAATAGGTAGTTTCATTATTGTAGATAATATACCAATATGCAATAGTACCATATCCCAGCCATCTTTCATCTATCATTTGACAGTTCGCGAAAGCAGAAAAATTGAGACAATGCAGCACATAACGTACTATGTGAGCCACACCTAGTCAATTTGGCTTTGAGAATTTTTTTAAACGTCAATCTGATAAGTTATTACATATATGCTACTGCCATATAGCTACATATATACGCACCATTTCATTTAGGAAATTACATTTTTTTCTGTTTTCATTCCATTTCTTAAAAACTTTTGCTATGATATGACCTTGTTTGACTCGGCAATTTTCCCGTCAACATTAATCAGCAGACAAAAATCAAAAATGAATTCTGAATGCTAAAAGCAGAAACGTTAATCAGTCAGTTAAATGCCTAAATCATATATCTGACTGAGCTATCAGCTCAAATCTGACATTGTATGGCCGGTTAGTCCATGAAAAAAGGAACTGACAGATGTGCTTGAAGATTACTAGGTATTCTACTTCTCGAAGACGATTATAATCATAATAATAATAATAACAAGAGTCTCAACCCCAACAACAGAAGAGTGACAATAGCCCATTCATGACGAAATGAAGACTTGACGAGCTGGTTGTGGTTGGTTTGGTTGATTGACAAATGGCACTGGTACAAACATCTACTAGCATAACAGCAGTCACATCATTTCACCTGAATGCAAATGGGTTTAAATACAAAACTTTACCATTTAGCCATTGCATAAAACTTCGAATTAGAGATATCTTGTCAAAATCTGCAAAGGTTTTTTAGGAGGAGGAAATAGCCTTATGCTGATTTCAACAAATACAATTCCCCCATTCATATCAAACTTTCCGCTAGGGCATTAGAAAATTACTTGCGAATTTAGATATGCATGTACGTCAGCGTAACTAACCTAACGCTAAAACTGAAAGTTAAAGCTGGATTCATAAACCGTTAGGTCCAATGGGTATAATCGTAATGAATGCAGTACATATATGCAAATCGAATCATAAAATTAAAATGCATTTTCGAATCTCTGTCAATCTCTGTTCAACTTTTAAGTTTTATTATAGCCTGGAGGGAGAAAATCATACAACAGTGCCAAAGAAAATCAAATGGTTACTGAAGATGAGATGTGCTTGACCAATAAAAGCATTGTCAATGGGTTTCGTATTTTATGGTTTTCTTTTGAGAATCGTTTTTGTTATTTTGGCACAATCTTTTGTTAAAGTATCAAAGTTCATTTCTGTTTCGATATACAATTTCAACATTATATATTTTACCATCAGCATGGTATGCTTGACATGAATGTGAAATAGGAGACGCAAAATTCAGACATTTTCAATCCCAGATACATAATAAGGTATATAATATACTGCCTACTTATAGTGGTTCGTATCTATTTGTATTTTGTATTGGCGATTGAACTGTTACAGAAAATCCTTATGCGAAATAAAATGAATGCGCACGTAAAGTAACCAAAAAAGCGCAGCTTCAGGCTACATGGAAATTTGGTACCGTTTTGACCTATGGTAGTGAAATAGATACTGTGCATCGTAGACACACAATGACATACATAATACATAAACATTGAAACTGTCACAAATCACACGACACGTAGACTAATACAAATTCTATGCAGGCAGAATAGATTGTCATCTGAATGAAGTTTTCAAGCGTGAAAAAAATACAGTTGTGACAAAAATATGTGTTGAGATGTTCAATGCTCATCAACTTTAGAGATATTTGGCGCATTCAAATATCAAGCTCAATTACCCTCCACTGATGAATAATGAGAAATTTAAAGCTTCATTATTAATATGTATGTATAAATTCAGCTATCGAAAGGGAGGCCTATATAAAGAAATTTCCACTTTTTAATCATTGTTAATGCGATCCGGATAGAGAGGATTGATGAAAGAAGCCCATCTTGACATAAAAAATGTTGCATATGATTAGAAAGCAGCAGCAGTAAAAAGCATACAAGTCTGTTGGGTAATGGGAAGTATGTATGTATGAATATAAATTCCTAACCGCACAATTGGCAACAGCATCTTGATGAACCGAAACTCATCTGTCTTAAATTTTTCCAGCTTATGTACATGAATTGATTTGTACATACATGGGGACAAGGTTTACAAGGGTTACGAAAAGTCGCTTCAAGTATATCTCAAAATCTTTCTTTGGCTACTGTAAGACTTCACTACTTCAGACAGCTACACACACATTCCCTTTACTTGTAGTCACGACTTAAGTGCCCGATCTACATTTCCCGGAGATTTTGTGACAACATATAGAAATGGGAATAGGTGAAATAGAGTCTCTCCAACACGTGTATTTCTTAAACCACTGCAATCCACCCATTTGCATAAACGCAGAAAATTTATTTCTTCCGAGTTGTGTTTGTCTGAAGATAAATTGGTGTGTTTGGTTAGTAAATTATGCTTAAATCCCACTAACGGGGAAAATACATTGAGCAACTGCTGGCAAGAAAAGACTGTTCTGTTTATGAAACCTTGAAAGTGTCGAGTTGGTGTTTAGCCTTCTGTGCAAACCAGTGTCTAAATAAATTAGATTTAATTATATGTAAGACGTTGAGGAGAATTGTGCTTTCTTTTGGAAAGGAAAATTATAATCGTTCTCATGCTGAACACCTCCAAAACAGAGTTTTTACCCTGTTCATCACGAATTGGCTGTCCTAACTTAACTCTCAACTATGATAAAAAGAGAAGCTCGATTAGCGGTCGCATATCGAGCGTCAATAGACAAAATATTAACTTTACTTATTTAACGAACGTTGTATTGAGGTTCGTTGGTAACGTACGTAGTAGTAGAAGTCTACGACAGTAACAAGCTGGTGATTTCGAAATCGGAAGTGGGCCAAATTATAATCGTTCTCATGCTGAACACCTCCAAAACAGAGTTTTTACCCTGTTCATCACGAATTGGCTGTCCTAACTTAACTCTCAACTATGATAAAAAGAGAAGCTCGATCCAATGTAGCGTCAAACTTTAATACATCTCTAGATTCTCTAGTGATAATGTTACTCCTTTTTCAACTTTTCGTGAAAATATATATATACCTACCTACCTAATTTCTGCTCCCATTGCCTAATATTTTTTTTTTTTTTTTACATATTCTTCCCTCCAAGGTAAAGGGGATTTGCATCAATCCAACTAAATCCAGACGAGTTCAGTGAAAGTGAAAATGTACTTTGCGAGCAACGAAATGCTAATAACTTGTGTCTTTTGCTGATACACGATGGAAGTAGTCGGTATAGGGCACTTCATTGACAGCGACAACACTTTTCTTCGCACAACGCACCACCCGCCACCCAAAGTATATGCGGGTCAGAGTCAGAGTTGAAATCAAAAAGTAAGCAAACACAAACTGTGAATGCATGCATAAAAAGGTTGAGAAACGGAATTGAATGCTTAAGTAGCAGTAGCAGATGGCTGCCATTGTGTCTCCATACTGGAACAGTTAAATGCAAAGGCGTGTTTGCATACGTAGGTAAATATCACAGAATGTAGACAGATATGAGATATGATTATGATGATTTGAGGACCTTATGTTTTTATGAAAAAATCAGTTGAAGGAACAGTTGAAGAAAAGCAGAAAAATAAATAAATAAACTGTACTCTGTGCTCTGTACATAGTGTTGCAGGTCACTCAGAGAGGCTTATTCCAAACTGGAAACGGATTCACTCTTTGTTTTTGGAAGGAATCAAGCGTTTAATAATATGCCATAGTAGACTGTACTGTGGACGCCATGAAATTTGCTTGATGCAATATGAGTTCCCCTTCACAGAAAAAGAATAAAATAGACCTCTAAATTTTCGTTTCAATGAACCGTAAGTCACATGCATAACCTCCGTGCATATTTGTCCATATACATTTATTGTGTCATGTATATTAATCATATCAGCAAAACATGGCTTTGATAATCAGTATTTCTGGTCTTTCAAAGATAAATATTAAAGTTTAGTGATATTATTTAGGATATATTTTGGGAAATTCGGATTAAACTAATTTATTTTTTCAGACGCTGAATTCAAAGAATTTCTGGTAGACTACGTTTGGGAGATTTTGCTTATTTTTATTACAATTACATATACATACCTAATACCTACTTAAGTACATGCATACATAGTTCGCTTTGTAGCAGCATTGCGTAAACTATTTTGCTTTCACCATGCACGGCTTAATGACTTATTGAGTCTGGTTGGTTGGTTGGTAGCTGTTGTCGTCGTCTTTTTGGCTAATTTACCACAAAAGTTTCATTCCACGAGTTTCACTCTAGTTTTGCAGTTCTGTGTTGTGCTGGATGCTTTCACAGGGAGAAGTTTTGTTTTGGAGTCAAACAAAGCATGGTAACAGAGTAATCCTGTGTATGGGGCAAACTGAATCAAGCATTTATCAGTTTGACTTTCATCGAAGAGGCTTCATCTGTGTCAAATCCATACTCAGAATACAGCAGCAACCATGTCGCAAACACCAAGAAAGATTTCGGGGTACATAATATTATTACTAATACAGACTACTAATTTCTACGAAAAAACTTTCTGTCCCACTTACATATTTTTGGTAAGCTCGAGTTGACAGCGAATTCCATTTGGGTACAGCACTGAAACTTTTTACTTTGTACAGTGATTAATAAACATACCTAATATAAAATATAGTCATATAATTTTATGAGTACTTATGCATAAACGTGGTTTTATACTGAAACGGAGAAACAAAAACGGAATCTACATGTACATTCCTTACATTTCTTGTGTGCATAGATTTCATTCGTTACATTGTATAGAATTGTAGCTCCCTTTACAGGAAAATGTAGTCATCAAAAAATTATTTTATTGTTTCAGGAAGGAAGTACGTTCATAAATGCCGAGTTTTTCCAAGCGCATATTATTACTATTATTATTATTATTATTATTATTCAAAATTAGGAATATGAATGGAAATACATAAGTACGTAGCAGTGCCCACAATTAAACAATATATAAGAATTTTTGTAAAAAAATGTACGCAGTAGAACAGCGTCAGCATGCCGTTAGTCTTTTATTATTTATTTGAATCTATACGAAGCAGTTTTACTTTCTCTGCTGGACTCGTGTCAGTGTCAGACTATCAAAGACACTTAAAGAAAGAAATCATGAAAAGAAGTTTGATGAAGTTGCTTCATTCATTCTCGGTCTGATTCGCTCCAGCGGAAGTTTTATAATACAGGATGATGGAACCACCACCACATCATCATCGTCATCATCAAAAACCAACCATATTAGGTCTGTTAATGCGCATTTGTTTTCGCATAAAAACGGAAAACGCCTTTTGTTGTGTTGTTTTTATATTACACACATACGTACATGTTCAAATTTATAAAAGAAAATAAACAGTAGTAGCTAAGCTTTCACTAAATTTTTTTGTAATACCTAATATTCCTCGCATTGAGCCAAAAAAACGACTTTGTCTCGAAAAAGACAGTGTAGTGACTATGTTAAAATATTATAAAAAGACCAAGAGGGCTACTTTCATTTTCACAGCTCTTTCATTGTGAGTTTTAGAAAACGGCGGCGACGAGAAGAAAGCTCTACAACAACTGTCTCTTCAGCAGTGATTTATTATTGAGATCGTAGACTATAGAATCCAGAAGCCAAAACGAATAATCTCTGGAATATAGAAGCATTATGAGAAATTAGTGTGTACTTCAGTGAATCATTTGATCTTATCATTATATATAGTAGCTCTTCCCTCTCCTCCTACACATTATATGCATATTATCATGCTTTCTTCAGTGTTACTAAAATCTTCATTTGTTCTAAGGCTACGATTAGATATGAAATTGATGCTCGTGTAGACTACTACTAAAGTTTTCATTACTGAAGTAATATTTAATGTATTTTAGAGTAGATTTGGGGATTCCATCGTTGACTTGACTTTCCACTTTAACCGTTGAACCATAAAACAAACCAGGCTGACTATAAACTTACATATCGGATTAAAAAAAATGATGCTATCATTTCGTATATTTTTGACAGATAGTGTTCTGGTATGCGTGCCATTTAGTACGTGCTTAATATTTACTTGTAGTTTACAAATAGATATAAATCATCAAGTTGCCAGCAAAATGCATCAATCATGTATTGCACCTGCAGTATATAAAACCCTACCACGAATAATCATATGAAATGAAGAGTTTAAGCAAAAGCCAACAACTTATATAGTTTCACTTTGTTGGCTGAGATTTGGCAGTGCACATCATCCGTGAGGAAGTAATACCTGCTGACAAGTTCCTGTTCAAAAGAGAAAAACGTTTTTTTCTGATGCTACGGCATCAAACTTTTTTTTCTTTCTCGCCTCCCAATGATGCGTTTCCCAAAAAGAAGAAACAAGAACAGACTAACTCACTCACGCCTTTCAACACGTTTTCCACTACAACTACTACTGCAACTCCCACAACAACATCCATAGATGTTCTTTTCTTCTTTTTTTCCTTTCACTTCCTAAAATTCATACAGCGTGAGCCCAGCCAGTAAGAAATTCGACCCGTAACAAGTTCATGCTGAGAAGTAACAGTGACAGACTTTTTATTGCTCAACAGCCAAATGGAAATAGAAGATATATAGCGATACGAGAACAAGGTCGAAACTCTGATGCATGCATAGGAGCTGTGTAAAACTATAAAGCGATGACTGCTGTATGATTTCTCTTACGAGAAAATCAGAGGCAGATTTTTGGCAACGCAAAATTGTACTCATTGACATGACATGATTAAGTAGAACAAAGAATCAATGTTTTGAATTCTGTACTGATCTTTGGATTCTTTGATTACTATAAGACTGCATTCATTAAATTTTTAAAAAGTTTGCAGCAAATATTGTTGGAACATGATGAACTTAGTGTAAAATTTAGCAGAACAAAAAAAGTCATTGTTTACTTGAAATTTA
Source organism: Lepidocyrtoides sp. E14 (assembly GCA_027743805.1). Taxonomy (NCBI): domain Eukaryota; kingdom Metazoa; phylum Arthropoda; class Collembola; order Entomobryomorpha; family Entomobryidae; genus Lepidocyrtoides; species Lepidocyrtoides sp. E14. The sequence continues at coordinate 7,201 of JAHZMZ010000103.1, forward strand.
GCAAAAGAAAGACTCTAAAGCTACATGGTAGTTATTATATATATAAATATTGACCATTGCCAGAAAACTTTTTTTTAGAAAGGCATTTCTAACTAAAACAAGTTTAGTACAAGCATCGGTTCATGATTCCAAAAAACTCACGACTTTTTGAAACACGAATTTCAACTCAAGTCATAAAAACTGTCCCAATAATAACAACAATGCCTAAAAGGGTGCGGCAGAAGCAGCAGTGCTAGTGCTGATACCACTACACAACAAGACGTAACAACTTTACTTAGTAGAGCAGACACAATGCATATCAAAATGAAAAGTTTTGGTATGCATACAGAAATTTATTGAATTAAACCAGAAACTGTTTTATAAGATTTAATAGCCTCAGTAGGTAAGAGAATACCATGGGCTGGTTACCGAAAAACACCTGCTGCGATTTGACATCACATCATCATCCATCCATCTATATAATTCGGTCTTTGTTACACTTTCTAGGTGATGGGCCAGAGCAAGAGCAAAAATATTGAAACTTATACAGGAAGAAAATTTGTATGCTTACACTCTACAAAGTTACATATTCCACAATTTTACCACCACTAGTTTTGCCACTTTACTGTTTCATTGAGCTAGACTGAGACTGCGTAGATTACTTTTTATGAATTGAATATAGGTTCATGGAAAGTTGTTTACTTAAAGCAGCCTGAAATAGGTTAATAGCTGACGATGAGTGCAAGTGCTTAATTATAAAAATTATGAACAATGTTGCTACATAATCAATCCTTGTACTTTTAAACAGCACAAAGTTTATACGTAATGTAATAATAAGTATGAGAATAAACAAAAATATGATGTATGCCAATAACTAAAGTCAACTGCACGTGTGGATGACAAGTCACGTCCTAATTCTCATTCCGAGTCATTCCTATTAAACTACATATACGTGAGCTTGGTCATGTCAAAAATTTTTGATCATGAACATATTGCATACGGGAATTAGGCATAAGTTGAATCTGCTCTGCTAAAATACATGCTACTAAAGTACCTACAGTGCAAATTTCAATACACCAGTTTGTATAGAGGAGCTGGCATTGATGATGCATACGGGAATTAGGCATAAGTTGAATCTGCTCTGCTAAAATACATGCTACTAAAGTACCTACAGTGCAAATTTCAATACACCAGTTTGTATAGAGGAACTGGCATTGATGAAATACTTTTATACTTGCATGTGCATGTCGACTATAATAAATATGATCTTGGGTGGTAGTAATGGAGTGTAGTAATATAATGGTTAATTTCATTGTTCATTGTTTTACGGTGATATCAACATTTAACACGAGTTGTTCTATTCATGAAAATGCGAGGAGCATGGATAAGTTTGTGTGCCAAAAAAGTTTCCGAAATTCTTCTTGGTATAAAAGAAACAAAATGAAATAATGCTTCCTTCTCTGTTTTTAGCAAAGAGGCGAACAGATATTTTTTAATCTTAGTTTTCTAATAACTTGTGTCATTGCATATATACAGAATGCGAGAAAGTTTTGAGCTTCTTCTGCTGGACCAGATGTGAATAAAAAACAAAGAAATAAGTTTGCATCGCATCCGCACTCTCAAACAACAAAACCCCGTGTCAGTGTCTGGTCTGGTTGAATTAACAATGCTGATGATGATGGTGATGTCAGTAAATCATAATGTCAGACAGAATGAGCTGAGCAATGCATCGTAAGTTAGAACCGCTACTCTCAACAAAATATACACTGTACAAACACACGCACATGACGGACCTACCACTACTGCCACCACGTACAAAAACTCTTTAATCTCGCAAATCTCACTATATTTTCCATATTCTTTTGACAGCTCAAGCATCCCTTTACCACTGAACTGTTATTGTAGTCCCGAAAAATAACAGGCCCTTTTTCTTTCTCTCTCTGCTCTGCTAGCACTGCTGCTGACTAAGACACAGCGTCTGATAGTGAAGTACCACTTCAATTCAATCTTATTCTTTCTGAGCATTCTTTTTCGAACACAAGTCAGCTTTTCCGAGAAAAAGTAGGCAAGAAAAGAAAACTAGATTGCATGGAAATCGTCGTATGAATAAAAAAGATGGCCAAATTCTGCAGTAAAAACAAAGCAGACAGGTCGACGAGGATGAGATTTATCCGATCTGAAAATATGGACCAAACATATATTCTAAACTACGGAGTGTGGTAGTACAAGTATGTACCTTAAAAACATGCATCATCGACCAACAATAGGAAAAAGGAACTGCTGCATCTATATATTATAACGTTCGTTTTGGAAAATGAATCCATGCGTCCACTGGGCACTTATATACTATTCTTACTCACATGAAGATGATGCGTATGGTTTTATGTTTTCCAGTTTTATTCCCAATGTATTACTATCACACCCAATTCCTTAAGGTAGCCTTCAGTCACGAAAAGTGAAAATGAAGAAGATTCATGTCAGTGTATACTGGTAGAACAGAGTAAGAAAAGATAACTTCTTTCTTTTCCAAGCTTACTTGCTCTCTGACTCTGTCAGTTGAAAGCGAGAAAAAAAGAGAAAGTTGTGTGGAAAGTTCCTTGGGATGCAAAGCGCAAGTGAATGAAGAACAACTAGAACTGATCGTGAGTAAGATGACTTTTCCGAAAGGAATGTGGAAAGAATTCTAAAGATATTTTCTGCCCATTCATTTCAATTTTCGCAACATAAGTTGTATTGCTTGTCGGTGAGCATCCGTAATCCATATAAATTCATTTTTCAATGCTTCCTAGTATTTATTGTAAACCTTCAGAAATAAATAGTTGGCTTGAATTGGATTGTTTGGGAATTCAATTGTTCGACATCGACTCTTATTTTCCTTGCTTTGCCCCATTCAAACCGGAATAGATCGAGAAAATGTTATAAGCTTTTCAATAAGGTATCTTCTCAAGATTACCTAATTATCAGTACGCGCACACTCTTTTCGTACAAGAACAATGTGCATAGATTTTAACAATAATCACTAACTATTTTACTTCATGACCTGGCGACCTGGATATGTAGATACATAACATACTATACATGGCTATGGCTTCTCTTTCTTGGATGCTGTTTGCTTTTGTGTTTTGGTTTGTTAGCGTTTTTCAACACATGGAAGCTAAAGAATCGACCAAACAAAGTTACTCTTACGTTAGTTGTACTGATGACACTGATTGCCACTATTCATAATTCTAGCACGGGTGAGAAAATAAAGGATATTTTTCCAGAACTCTTTAAATGAGTTCATTAGCACCCCATCATGGTGAAAGACATGCATGGCAATTGCTAGACGAACATACGCCACATGTGAGCTACTGATATAATTGATGACTAGTCTAACATATAATTTGTCACTGCCACAAAAGATCATCAGAGAAAATCAAGAGAAAATAAACTCACCAATCATTTTTGCCTTGTTTCCAGTAAAACTTTTCATGAGATGGTTTCAAACTGGATCTCATTAGAAGACTGTGATAGTATTTTGACCGTAATAATTTTAGTTTATATGGAACATTGGTGGCGTGACCATTAATTAGTAATCCGCTCTTTGGGTTTTCCTAATCGGGTCACTGAACAAGTGATATTTAATTATTTCCGTGGGCGGACGTCAACAAATGAACACGCACACGGTCTCACAAATGTGTAAACTCCTGATGAATCACTTATTTGCAATGGTTAATAAAAATATATGATACTTTAATGAAAATTACATACTGTATTCTACTACAAGAAACAAACATCGTCCCGTCCTGGTTTAATACCTTCTATCGGTGTCAAATCAAAATGGCTATTTATCGATTATCGTAAAATTGAATATACACAATACACACTGCTAGTTACAGATATATACTTTTCTGACAAATAAGTATAAATAACTAAAACTATAATTTATACACATCACTATTTCATTTCACTTATTTGCAAGCGTTCAGTTCACTGATATACAAAATGTAAAAATGTGTATCTGGTGAGAATTGCTTTTTCTTAAACTCAGTGTCAGCAACACAAAATGGCGCATTTTTACCAGACGTTTTTCAGATTTTAAAAGTTTCCTTAAAGAACAATAACACTGGAACCAAATAAAAGGAGAATGTGCTTTGGCACACTCATTGTCAGAAGCCCTTGAGACGATCCCAGTGCTTTCATTGCGTCGTACTACGCTCGACTTAACTTACACATGTACAAAGCATGCTGCACTAAAGGTCAACTTGGCACAAAAGTTACCATGCATGGGCAAAACTGGAACGTTATTCATGGTTTATGGCATAATGTTTCCTTCATGACGCTTAAATACATGTATCATCCCTTATCTCGGTAAATCCGTTTGCGATTTATCTATACAAAGGGTTTGCATTGGCAGGTATCTATATATAAAAGCATTTTCATAGTAGTACGAAAATAAATCGAACTTAGTATCAGCCTATGTCATTGCTGATGTCGTCGTTAGAAAATATAGTTGAGATAAACAAATCAGTAGCAATGCTCAGANGTATCTATATATAAAAGCATTTTCATAGTAGTACGAAAATAAATCGAACTTAGTATCAGCCTATGTCATTGCTGATGTCGTCGTTAGAAAATATAGTTGAGATAAACAAATCAGTAGCAATGCTCAGATTCTGTGGAAATGCTACTTTTGCTTCACTCAGTACAATGTACTGTAATCTGCTTGTCATTATGAACGTGATTAGTGAAAAGAATAACCCTAGAACTTGTGTTGATGGGCAATAGAAAATGATATTAAGTACTATCCAAACACATTACAATCATTACATGCAGCACGCTTGCTTGATCTAGCTGGTAAAAAAACTACATTTACACTACAAATACATTTACATTGTTAGTCACTGGTTGTTCATGTTCCTGCTCCTATTATCTATCCAGAATCCAGAAGAAGAGGAGAAAATTGCTGTTTATTTAGAGATTTTTGCTTATTTAATTTATGAACAGTCTGTAATATTTATTCTTTTTTTAACAAGTTTTTGGTTTTCAGATTTTCCAACTTTGCCAGAAACTGCTAACGTAAACATGCATATTTTTCCTGGTTTTCAGTAAGGTAATAGTTTTTTCTCAAGAAGAAGCAGATCCATTAATAATATCAAGTCAATTTCTCAAGGATTTAGGTTAGTAAAGTTTAAATTCTCAAGTGCAACAGATGAATAATTTTGATTTTTTTTGCCAATAATCCTGGAATTTACACTGAATTCGGTTTATCTATACTCACAAAGCCCCATAGTTGCCCACAACTTTTAAAAAAATTGCTAACTGTATTAGAACTGACTCACTGTGTCTGCCCTAACGCCAACTGGAGAATCGATTTAGGTGTAACCATTTCAAACCTACTATTTTTGGTTGAGAGCACAGAATATGAATTTTAAAAGGAAATTCCTCGATAATGGCCACATACCATTTTCGCTGTTGTGAT